>VUQI01009792.1:4002-31682 GCA_015106735.1 Paratilapia polleni
TTATGCTAAGCCCTAACTCGGGGAGACCAGCCTTATCTTGCCTGTAGCAGCTCCATGCACCAGAGAAAAACAGGCTGGAAGAGAGCAGAACGACAGGCCAGGGAAAGGCAGTAGGGGGAAAGACAAAGATGGGCATGGCCAGTAATAGAGAACACATCCATGTTTTACAACATTGTTGGCACTATTGGCCATCTTTAACAATGTTTTTCAACATACATGTAGGGCACTTGTGCAATGTGGAATCACAGCATTTGCACTCAAACAGAAATCTTAATCTGTTTCTTTTTCTTGAACCCTGCCAATTACTTTAATCACATACTCCTAATTATTTATTTTGCCATGGCATGACTGTTCCCCAGGTGATTTAGAGCCCCTCACTCCACCTCCCTGGTTCTTAACCAGGACAGTCCATTGTGCAAGCTGCATTATGCTCAATTATGGTGACTCTAATTAAAGTACCATCTCCTGATCCATTTCCTGAATGAAACCTTCCCTCTCTACCTCAGTTCTGAGACAATGGAGCATACTAAAGCGAGGAACAAGGCCTCACTGTGAGCAGGCTGCTGGCCTATTCACCTAGCCTAATTACCCTTACCCAATAGGGGGCCATGCCCTTGGGAAAGGCCCTGGCTCTTTGGGGCCCAGAGTAAACTCAAATTTCCTGGCGGGCTCAAACAATGGCAGAAAGTGACATCAGTTTTCAACTTCAGAAGGTAAATACAATTTGCTAGAGAGCTAGTATGACCTAACTATGTTCATGTATCCAAATCACTCTGTAGGTCAGTGGCTGCCAGGCTTTAAGCCACTCAAATAAATACGAAATTCATGGAGGTTACAACTTGCTAAAAGTAACAGCTCACTCAGGGGAGACCCACTCAGACATTAGCTATGGATAGCATTACCCCTTTGTTAGTGATTGTTGTCTGGCTCCATTTACTTCAATGTCATCAGAAAGCTACGCCAAGAAAGCCATAGCAACAGATTAGCTGGGACTTGTGGGGCACCAGAGCTAACAGAAAGTAAGCCTCTATAAACCCAAGGACGACATTAAGATACCAGCCAAGGACTTGGTCTTTCAAATACACCAGAAAATCCAGTAGGCGAGAAAACCACAATTGATGAGACTTTAAGTCAATGCATTGTGTCCCTCTAATGCACAACCCTATGGAAGGCTTATTTCCTTAGTGCAACAATGCAATGGAATCTCAAGACAAATGGACAACTGGTAAATTTTGTCCTTTTGAGGAAATTTTGCAACTTTGAAAAACAGTTCTTTTGTAAATGCAGTCAGGAATAGAAATAGATTTAAATTTTAACTAGAGTTTTTTTTTCACCAACTTTAGGGTTGCTATTATCAAGTTAGAATGACATTGCAATGATGCGTTTCACAGTACAGAACAGCATCTCTGGGTATAATGTGTTATGTCTATGTTGCTTTACAGCGATGAAACTGTATAAGCCACAGTCTTGGACTGACCCAAATGGCCCCGGGGTTATTAGAAGGCCATGGTGGGGTATCAGAGGGGGGAGGCTTGGGCAACAAAGAGTCTTTCTTCACTCTTCCTCCTGATCCTATCACTCCATTCCTTGGCCATGGAGATGAAAGACTAGCCTGTAATTGGAGAGGAGGGAACAAGTGGAAGTAATGAGAAAGTAAAAAAAGGGAAGGGGATAGAAAGTGCTTGAGGAGAAGGTAGGAGAGAGTGAAAAAGAAAATACCTTTGATTTCCTTAAATTAAACGAAGAAAAACAGCCCAGCCTTGCTCCTCAATCAGGCCAGAGTTTGAGTGACAATGCAGCAACATGGGGCTCTCAGCTGTAATAACTTGCCATTGTCAAGAGACTCAACGCTTTGTCTTCCTTTTTCATGGGGCCCAGAGTCCAGGGATCAGCCTTGACTTATTATGACTAGCTTTTGTCCTTCATGAGCTGTGGGAGACTTGACTTGCCCTTTCGTCCGTCATCGAAACAGGGATCCCATACTGTGGTTGTTCCCCAGGCATGGGAATACTGGAATGACAGCCAAGGACAAGGCCAAAGCATGTAGTCTCCTCTGGTATTGTAATATCAAACTGTGAGCGCAATACTGCACATAACAAATCTTTGTGTTTAAAAAAATAAATATCCTAAAGAACTGTGGTCCTTCCATAATAGAGGACAGAGTTAAACTGGTCTAGTCAGTTTTGGAAACTAGTGCATGAAAAAGTATTTAATGTGATAGGTGGTGATGAACTGGACACTATATTTATTTGATTAATTACCTTAAAATGTCATATGACACCGCACCCACATAAGCATAATCAAGAAGGACTGAAAACTGGACTGAAAGTGCTATGTGGTTGAGTGCTCAAGCACATTTATAATATCGACAAAACTCTGTGTAATTTTGCAACTTTTGCAAGCTCTTGAGCACCCTCTACACCACTTTTGTGAGACAAATATTTTGAAAAGAAACCTTAAAAGGATGAAAAAAAATCAATCCTTGAAACATTATCACATAGCATTAGGGATTTGAGTTGTTGTCCTTGCTATTAAATGGCCAAAGAGGGTTATTATGTCTGGAAGATTTACTCTTTTCTCCTCTTGGAGTTTTCAAGCAGCTTCTCCATAAAGGGGAATGTCTTCCATTATCCAGTTGGAATTTTAAAGGTTTGGCCTGGGCGCTTATCTCTAGCTCAAATCTGCAAACCCGGGGTCTCCTGTTCCTTCACTCTTCCTTCATAAACTAGAGCCATAAAAAGAGTTGTTTACCACACCAATCTATACCAAGTGCTACACCTGGCCGCAGCTGGGGCTGAACCTTTAAAATAAAGAGTGCATCAAAGGTAACTGAGGGAAAGGAGAGGAAGTTTATGTACCATGAAGGAGAGATGGAGGGGAAAAAGGAATAAAAGGGCACAGAGGTAGAGAAATAGAAGATAGAGGAAAGGAAGGTTGACTAAAGCATGGGTTTGTGAGGCAATAGAGGAACAGATACCTTTTTTGTTTTCTGTGTGTGTGGGTGTGTGTAAAAAAAAGGTTTTGCAGAAATGAATTCTGACTATTAACTTGATTGATCAGCTTCAATATGTCCAAAGCTAAACACCCTGAATCGTTGTGGGTCTTTGCTAGTTTAGTTATCTAAAGTAGTTTTCTCTCCATTGTTGAAATGCTAGACTGAACTTAAAAGACTGGTATTTCAAACAAATACCAAGTAAACAAATTCATGCCCAGTAAAAAAGTTCATAAAAACAATGAAGAAAATTTGACATTGACACTAGCATCACACTTTTATCATTTCTTAAAACGTTTCTTACAATCAGTGATTTTGTAATTTAAAAGCCATAGTTAACTGCCTATAGAGCCTGAATACACATTATGCACATACAACCCTAATTTAAAAAGTTGAGATGCTGTGTAAAATGTGAATAAAAACAGAACGCAATGATTTGGAAATCTCATAAACCTGTATTTTATTCACAATAGAACCTAGCAAACATATCAAATGTTTAAGATGAGAAAATGTACCATTTTAAGAACAAAACAAGGTCGTTTTGAATTTGATGGCAGCGACATGTCTCAAACAAGTTGGGATATGGTCTTGTTTACCACTGTGTAGCATCCGCTCTTCTTTTAACAACAGTCCGTAAACGTCTGGGAACTGAGGAGACCAGTTGCTCGACTTTTGGGAGAGGAATGTTGCCCCAGTCATGTCTGACATAGGATTGTAGCTGCTCAACAGTCCTGGGTCTTCTTTGTTGTAATTTTCATTTCATGAAGCTCCAGATGTTTTCAGTTGGTGAAAGGTCTGGACTGCAGGCAGGCCAGTTCAGCACCCAGACTCCTCTACTACGAAGCCATGCTATTGCAATAGTTGCAGTATGTGGTTTACCACTGTCTTGCTGAAATATGCAAGGCTTTCACTGAAAAAGACATTATCTGGATGGGAGAATATGATGTCTAAAACCTGCATATACCTTTCAGCACTGACGGTGCCTTTACAGATGTGCAAGCTGCCAATACCGAAGGCACTAATGCACCCCCATACCATCAGAGATGCAGGCTTTCAAATTGAGCACTGATAACAAGCCGGATGGTTACTTTCGTCTTTAGTTTGCAGGACGCTGTGTCCATGTTTTCCAAAAAAGAATTTCAAATTTCATTTCATCTGACCACAGTTTTCCACTTTACCTCAGTCCATTTTACATGAGCTTTGGCCCAGAGAAAATGGTGGCAGTTTTGGGTCATGTTCACATGTGGCTTCTTCTTTGCATGATAGAGCTTCAATCTGCATTTGTGGATGGCATGGTGAACTGTGTTCACAGACGATGATTCCTGGGAGTGTTCCTGAGCCCAAGTAGTGATTTCCATGACAGAATCATGCAGTGCTGCTTGAGGACCAGAAGATCACTGGCATCCAATATTGATTTTCGGCCTTGTCCTTTGTGCACAGAGATTTCTCCAGATTCTCTGAATCTTTTAATGATATTATGTACTGCTGATTATGAGATATTTGTAGTCTTCTTTTTACATTGAGGAAGATTATTCTGAAATTGTTTCACAATCTGTAGATGCAGTTTTTTTTGCAGATTGGTGAATCTCTGCCCATCTTTACTCCTGAGAAACTCTGTCTCTCCAAGATACTCTTTTTATACCCAGGCATTTTACTGACCTGTTGCCAGTTAACCTAACTGGATGCAAAATATTCCTCCAGCTGTTTCTTTTTAGGACCACTTACTTTTCCATTCTTTTCTTGCCCCCCATCCCAACTTTTTTGAGACATGTTCCTGCCATCAAATTCAAAATGAGCAAATATATTTCATGAAATAGTAAAATGTCTCAGTTCAAGCATTTGATATTTCACTGTTCTATTGTGAATAAAATATGGGTTTATGAGATTTGCAAATCATTGCATTCTGTTTTTAATTTACATTTTTCACAGCATCCCAACTTTTTTGGACTTGGGATTGTACATTAGCAAATGCAACATATACAAACATAGACCCATGCACATGCACGTGCACAGGCTATTTAGTTATGGTCCCGATCGTTTGATTTTGAAAGTGACAAGTCTAAAAAAAAAAAGAAGACGAAGAAATTGGCTTTTTTCCACCTGGTCACCCCTTCTCATTTTCATTCAGCCATCTTCACAGCCTATCAAGTTAAACGTTAAGATGTAATTACCAGTGAACTGAATGAACTATCAAGCTGGAGAATAGCAAAGTTATAGGGGCCCAATGAAAAAAAACACAGCTGCTTAGAGATACGACAGGTGTTTTCTCCTGGGCCAAACTGAAATGAACATGGAAATGAATGCTTGAAATGCATTCGGCAGGGAAAGGGAATAGGGAAAGGCGGTACAGAGAGAAAGTGGAATGGAGGTAATTATTCTGAAACTCCTTCACCTGTGACAAGAGGCTTAGGCAAGTAGGGGTGTTTCAAAGGGAGGTAAGGAGGGACCAGAAGGCATGGGGTGGGCGTTAGCTAGTAGTGGGAAACCAATTGGCCTGAGATCCCTTATGCTGTTCCTTCTGACTTCTACAATGTCATGATAAGCCCCTTAACCATCTCTCTTTTACTCTGTCTCTCTCCCTCCAGTTGATGAGAGCAGTTCTCTGGCTATCTGTCTTCATTCCTTTCTTTTTATCCCAGACACACAAACACACAGAAAATTATACTTATGCTTTTTTTTTTTTAAAAGAGCCACCTGAAATCCAGGCAAAGTAAGTTAAAGTAAATGAATTAAGGCCAGTTGCACAGCCATTATTGCAAACTGTAAGCTCTGCAGTGTTGTGGCTAAGTCAGGTGTAGTTTCAATTCTTATGCAGTCCCTCACTCCTTTTTTAACCAGCTCAGCAGCCTTGGTCTCTCTTTATGTGCATGGGTGGACATGCGCTTAATAAGACAGAAAGCACAGTGAGAAAGTGGAGGGGTAAGGTGAAAGCAACAAATACAGATCAGCCTTTGCCAGCTGAGGCGGCGAGTCAGTAAAGAAGCACATCTATTTTCTTCAATGGCCACTGATCGATAATGTTCTGTTCGTTCTTCTTTATAAAATGATATCTCTGAAAGAAAGGAAGAGTGACAGAATTAGGTAGGTGGAGAGAGTTATTGCCAAAGAGGTGACTGTGGGTTGAACTTGTGACCTATGACTCATGCTCCTGGCCATCTCATTCAATTATAGAGCAGATTCTAGCTGCAGTCCAGGAAACAGAGGTAAAGGATCTCCTTGTGCTGTACGAGCAACTGACATTTATGTTTTTTTGTGTTACTCGGGGTGATGGCAATTTTCTGTTCCACTTTGACTTCAAAAGAACGACCAGCTGGAAGGATAAAGTCTTGTGATGATTAAGAATTATATCACAAGCAAATGCCCTTCTATAAATTTAATCAAGAGATGTTATGTGAAAAATCCTATTACATAGATGCAAAGTGAAAGTCTTAGAGGGGGTGTTTTTCTTTCATTAATAGAAATGCTGAGGCTTACAATAAGTTGAGTGGATTCATTTTACTGAAATTGTTACCAGTACCGACTTAATTCTATTTACCCCTTGTCCCTGTGTAGTACTCTGTGCAGAATAAACCTGATTCTCAGTCCTGCCTAGCGGAGAGTTGCAGATGATGTCATGAGGCCATTATCAGCCAATTACATTACCAGCAATTGCCTCTGATATATTGGCTATTCAGAACAATCACCAACATCCAGTGGGGCCATCAGGAGCAATATGATAAGCCCTGCTTGCTAAATAAATACACACTATTAAGACCAAGTTTGAGTGCTTCTGTTGCTGGAGGTTTAAAATTTATATAAAAAAAAAACATATGCAAAAACACCTCTGTTCTTACTTCATTAAAGAAAATGCCAAATAAATATTAATAAAGAAGCACTGAAAGTTAAATCTAGACTGGTTTACAGTCACAGGATTATCTGTTGTGGATCCAAAAAGTAGTCTGGACAGTTAATCAAATGCTGCAACCTGCCAGTTTTCTGTGTGTGTGTGTGTGTGTGTTATCCACATAAAGTACACATCGTGTAACACCACCATATGGAATCTGGTAAAGGAATAGAAGGTTAGAACTGAGACAACCAAAGAAAGAGAAAGAAAGAGTTTCTTTCTCTTTCTTTTTTTCTTTCTTCCTTTTTGGATCAGTTTCAGATGCAGTACACTTGGTAGTAAACAACTGTGACTAGTAAGAAGGTCTACTCAGAGAAAGAAACCTGGCCTATGCACTCATATCAAGAGTGTTAACAAAACTCTACACTTATGTGAATGATCCTGTGTTTGTATACGTATGTTCATGCTGCATGACCAAATACTAAGGCGTCAGCTTGAGTGTGACAAAGTGTCTGTTGTAAAGTGTGGGAGCCTGTTTAACAAGACTTCAAAGAGTGCAGGCTTGTTTAACATTATGTGAATATTTGTCAGGGCTGTACACATCTGGAGATACTCATTTCATCTGACAAGTGTGTGAATAAAGCAAGTATGTGCAGAGATTGTGTAAATACATGACATTTGTGTTCAACTCTGTTCCCGGCAGTGTTTGGATCTGGCATGTTTCCATTCTTTTATCTTGTTTGTTTCTTTAAAAAAATGCTAGCCTCTATCTTTATATTTAAGACTTATGTTACTGTGTGTGTTTATTCCAATGTTTGTGGGAGACAGACTGATATATTGTATTGACAATATGTTTGGACACTGGCCTTTTAGTATCAAATAAAAGGAAATTGCTATCACCTCTTGCAAATATGAAGATTCTTGCTGCAAAATCTTTCCATATCTGGGAACATCATCCATTTTAAGAACAACTTATCTGAGAATAGTTTGAAAGTTAATTGGCCATTAAATTTGTGTATAAGATGCTGAGCTTAGTTCTATTCTAACTGTGCATAAGAAACTAACATAAATAATACTAGTAAATATGATTCAGAAATGTCAGTGCCCTAAAAACTAAAAGCAGTGCAAATTACAAATTCAGGAACGAGGAACGAGCAGCACACAAAAGCTGTAAGTTGATGGATATTAAGTACATTTAAAAATGAACTTTGTTATGTGTGAAGATGATGCACATCTATGAAAAAAACAAATTGGTTATTATGAGTTGTCCCGCAGTGGTCTTAATACTGTCTCTGGGAGTTTTTCTTCTCAATGGAAAGCGGAATAAAATAATGAGGGAATACTAATCTGTGCAATGGAATAGAAAGTACAAGAAATATTAGAATTTAAAAGTCCATATGACCTGAACATGCAGTTGGTCCAGTTCTTTCAGAGATGGACAGTTCTTTTTCGTGGAAAAAGCTTTCTTAATGAACCTCCCGGAACCCGCTGAAATCTCAAAACTGCCTTGAACTTCACAAAAGGCCGTCTGCCATTCCCCTGTGCCAGCAACTCCACGCTGTGGTGCACAGTCCAAGAGAGAAAGAAGAGAGAAAAAAGTAGCAGCTACTGTTGAGAGGTAGAGAGGGAGGGTAGGGAACTTAAGACAGGATAGTAAAAGAAAGAGAGGGGGGGAAAAGAGAAAGACAGGAATGCAATGAAAGGCTGAAGAGAAGAAGAGCAAGAAGTAGCAGAGAGAGCTGGAGGGTGCAACACTGTGAGACAGAAAAGATGACGGGGGTAGAAGAAGGAGGATGGTTTGTTCTTTTTTCTCTTCTCTCTGTGTTGCTGTGTCTCCCAAGAGCAACACGGACTCCTGTCTAGCCAGAATGAGGATGCTCTTAATCCTTCTTTGCTCATGTCTGCTGTGGCCAACTCCACTGATTCATGTACACACAGGCAAACAGACTCACACAAGCATCTTTACAAGAAGGTATACACACAAGACGCCGCGCACATATTCAAGTACTATGCACCAATTCAGACTCAGACATGTATGACTTTCTGCATATGGGCTCCACCTCAAATCGAATGAAAAGTACAGACAAAGAGAAAAGCTAGTGTATGTCAAAACCATATGGCTCTACACCCTCAAAATACAGACTGATACAGTCTTACAGAAGCAGGATGGAAATGCACAAAGTTAACACCCAAGCATTGCTGGAATCTAAGGTTACAAGTATCTTACCAACATTCTAAGTTTTAGAGGAAGCACACTCTGAGAGCTAGTGGGATAAAACTGTAAGGTGGTAAAGACACCAGGATCTACAAGCAAATCACACACCAGATTACAACCCATATGTGAGAAGTGCAATAAGGCAGTTATGAACTGACATTATCATGGTCTTTTACTATGTCAGGCCATGTGTGGAAAAAGTACAGTGAAAAGTAAATTCCTTTCACACAACACACCTGCTGCAACAGGAGAGTGGGACTTTACACATTGTGCGGCTCACTAATCCATGATGGGATAAGAGAAACGCCCCTTGGCATGTGCATAAAAATGCGGCATCTGACAATATGTTATCGGCTGTCTAGCATGCTTAAAACTGAGTGATTCATAGGAGACACGGATACATTACTCAAACAGCAATGGATGAAGGGGCATGGAGATGCTGCAGTGCAGATGTCCACCACTGCCAACCTTCTGAGGAGGGCTGTGGATGAGGATAAGGCTCATGTTGAGTGAGCACGTGGAGGCTCTGCCCCTGCTGCAAAGTAGGATTGCGTGAAAGTATCACACAGCCAGTGAGGGAAAGGATCCAACAGGAGGATGTAGTCAGAAGGGCATCCAGTGCAGAGGCAAATGCTACTAAACTACTACATGTTCTCTTCACAAGAAAAATAAGAGCAGAGCCTACGTCATGCAGGTGATATATACTGGATAAGGGTGCAAAAGAAAGTCTTAGAGACAGCACATTAGTGAGGGATAAACCCAACAGTTACAAATTCATACATTACACAGTACCGAGTGTCTACGCTTTCATATGCAAACACACAAATTTACACACTAATTATGCACACACATATATTCAGAACCACAAGAGACTGCTCTATATATACACAACAGGTGCACAAACATACGAGACTGCACACATACTTGCCAAGCAGCAAAACACTTGCAAAGATGCAAGTACATGCACACAACAGCCAGGTGTGTGAATTAAAACCCATCTGATTCCATTAGGCTGATCGGTTCAATAGCGCTGATTACCTCTGATTGGGTATCACAACATTGGCAATGGGGAAGAACAACTGCTTCCCCTGGACACACGACGCTGCCGACCATTCAATCGCAATTATATCCACCATATTAGCAGATTAGCAGACAAGCTGACCCCAAAATGGAACTGAGCCAAGAGAGAGCCCAGGCGAGCTAGAAAGGCAGGTGTTATAACTCCCCCACACACCCTCCACCCACACATGCTGCTGGCTTACAGCTGCAGCAGTGGCGCACCATGCATTAACTCATTAATGATACATGGCAGAGGGGCCCCAATTCCCTTTAGCACCTAGCAGTGATGTGTTATGACAGCACATGGTCTATTCTCAAAAAGTCAACATTTTGTGAGTTTTAGACATTTAGACAAATGCAAATGCTGAAATCCAGGCTCTCTGTTTTCCATAATTCACCAGTTGCCAGCTGATCGTGACCTTCATGAGGTATTAAATACCACTAAATATACCTTTGCTTTGCTGTTATATATATATATTTATCACCACAACAACATTTAAACCACATTTAAGTTAAAATGCATAGAGTTACAACAGCAATTCCACTGCACTGCAGTGGATAGTTTCATCACTGAAGTGCACCGGTGGCCATTATATTTTCAGAAATTACCTTTGCCTTTATTATTATAAATGTTGTCATTTCATTTCAGTCAAGCTTTGTTTACAAAAACACTAACCATAATATTTCGGGCAGTGAGGCACCTACTGCATGTATAATGTCCCAGCAGCTGGTATGACTGTGAAAGGGCTTCATATCACAGTATGATGATGTGTCCCATTCACTAACCTCCTGTTTCAAAACTTCTCATGTGTCTGTTTTATCCTCCCTACCCACCAAGAGTTGCACCCGGGAATGTGACACTCTGCCAGAAAAGACTATATACAGACTAAGTGGGTGTACATGCATCAGTATAATGACAAGTGATCAGGCTTTTTTCTTTTTTGATGCACTTTCATTCTTTTTTTTTTAAATCTAGAAAACATATAAGGCCCTGAAAAACAGCCCAAATTTACAAGGAATAAAACAATGCTATTTAAGAGGGTTGAAACAATCTATGTTTCCATAGTTGACCATCCTCACTCTTGCTCATTCTAGCAAGTGGTTAATGATGTGAAAGTGTCTGCTTTAAACAGAGCCCTGATCTCTTTTTAAAGTTTTTTTTGGAGCCTGATTCTAGAAAATGAAAATGATAACAGTCACACCTGGAACACAAACCCCAACTTTCTGGGTGAAAGTGAAATATTTGATTCTTGCCTCCCTTGCATCCCTCTGGATATGAGGACAGCCTTATGTGAATGTTTTATGTGTAGACCACTGTGAAAGGTTTTTCTTGAGATGGCTGAAGTTGCACTTGCAGAATAGATGATCAAACACTTACAAAATGGATGGGCCTCATATTACAAATGTATACTAATGTAAAGAGCTGTGCCAAAGTCCGAGCAACCCCTTACTTTGCTTCCAAGCAGCCAGATTGTCTTGTAAGTTTTCTTATTTTCAGTCCAGTTCTTGTTTCTGACCATTTTCCAGAGGATTTTGTTTGTTTGTTCTTTTGTTTGCTAAACCACTTAACACTGACCTATGAATCATTCAAGCATAAAAAAGGCACCTAACTCAAGAGATGAACTAGTGTTGTGGCTACACATGCTTAAATAGTATCTTTAGGCACTTACCAGCAGCCTCTCACAAAACACATAATTTGTTCCAATTTCTTTACCTGAAAAATGAAAAATGCCAAAGATAACACAGACACAAAATTATATTTTTGCACCAACAAGGTGATTTCCAACCAAAAACTTGGTATATTGTGCAGTATCTCCTTAAGAAATTGAGGAAACTGGACAAGCGGAGGACAAAAGAAGAAGGTCATGGGCTATTAAACTATCTACAGCAGATGAACAGTATCTGAAAGTCATGTCTTTAAGAAATAGGAAAAAACCCAGCAAAGACCTGACACAGCACCTGAGAGATGTATTTGGTCCTTCAGTTGATCTAATGTTGGCCGAAGCCTCATCAGACAGAATTACACAAGAGCACAAGAACTGGACTGAAAATCAGTGGCAACAGGTCTTATGGAGTCATGAATCAAAATGTAAAATTTTAGTTCAAATTGTTGTCAATATGTACAGAGGAGGTCAAGAGAGAGGTACAACAGTGTGAGTCTACAGCCATCTGTAAAACACGGTGGAGGCTCTGTCATAGTTTGGGCTACATTTCAGCCAGTGGTGTTGGAGATCTTGTCAAAATTGATGGAATTATGAATGCAGAAAAGTATCGTCAGATTTTGATCCACCATGTAATACCATCTAAAAAGCATCTGGTTGGCAACAACTTAGTTTTTCAGCATGACAAGGACCCCAAATACACTGCCAATGAAGTAAAAGTGAACACACAATGGAACACTATCAGTCATGGATTGGCCTCCTCAGAGCCCGGACCTCAACATTATTGAAGCAGTGTGGGAATCATCTTTACAGAGAATGGAACAAAAGGCAGCCAACATCCAAAGAAGAGCTTTGAATATCCTTCAAGAAGCCTGGAGAACTATTCATGAAGACTACTTAAAGAAATTACAAGAAAGCTTGCCTAAGAGAGTTTAGGCTGTGTTGAAGAATAAAGGGTATCAACTTTCAAGCTTGTTAGAATTGTACAAATTCTGTTTTTGCCTTATTTACTGTATTTCCATGTATGTGTGCACGTTTCAATAAATCACTGCACATTGTCCTACAAAGTATTAGGAAAGTAGGGGTGGCTTCAGACCTTTGCATAGTAATGTATTATAACGTATTGTACTAATATTATTTAAAATGGTTGTCTATGAGAATTAAAAAGACAGACACCAAAGACAAAATCCAAACTCTCTTTCATGTTTTCTATTAAACAGTGTGGGTATTATGCTGTTATATTTGACAAGTTTAACACTTACATTTTTATTGTTATTATTTCTTAGTAATCAGTGCTTTCTTTTGTAAAGCCCCTTAAACTGCTTGCAGCAGTTGTAAAAACTTTGATATATGGTGATGTGTTAATGATGAGAGAGATTATGGTTTGATTCTTCCTCTAAGAGAGCTGCAAGTGAGTAGTTTAGATGTTTCCCTTGTGTTTACCAGGTTTCTTTGGAAGCCCGTGAAGTCAAGTAATTAAGTTGTCTCAGATTAATTAAGTGACTATCTATTTTCATTCTTCCCATAACACCACAACAATATGTTGAGATTCCCCAGGTGAAACGCCTGATAGGGAAAATAACATAATCAACGGGTGCAATTTACTATGGGAGTGTTAGCAAGGAAATTCAGGGTAACACAGATTTAAATGGCTTCTTTTCTCTATTAATATTCATTGCATTTTCATGAAGGGGCCTTCATTAACACAATTTTCTTCCTGTTAACTAAGGCTTCTTCAAACTATGGAAAATATGAACAATCATACACACACAAGGTTCAATTCTTCTTAGATAAATATTACTTTAAAATGTTTACTATACCATGCTTATATATTCTAAAGTGTATGTGCATACAGTGAATTTATTTTCTATTCATACCACAAAAAAAAAAGAAAGAAAGAAAAAAAATTTTGAAAGGAACTTTGGGGTTTAGGAAGGCATTACCAATTACAGCTTAATAAATAATTTAATCTTTACCAACACAGGAGCTGATACATTAAATCCAGACATTTTCTTTTTATTTCATTCAATAAACCTTCTTTGCAGCTGGGCGGGCCTCCTAAATGATCTGATTCTCCCTTTTTGGACAGCCATAGGGACTCTGTCTGAGATCCACAGGGTACTATTAGAATACATTTCAAAGGAATATTGCAGCCTGTAAGCAGATTCTCAATTCACATACCAAAATGCAATATACTGCCTTGCCAATCAAAGGCACAGAGCTGTAACATGAAAGAGCGAAAGACATCCTGTGGCTTCCATGTATTAAATTTCTATTGTTAAAAGCCAACAAGGGATCTAAGGCATGTTTAATACAATGCGTTTCAAAGGACATGTAAGCCAATGATGTAAGAAAACCATGGTACATGTGGTAGTTTTAAATATGACAGTGTTGGACCTAGCTGCAAGCACTGAAGAAAATAGTGGTTAACTCTGTATTTCCAAGACATGTTATGGCACTGTACAATGTTGACCATTCAAAATAGATCTTATGTAGCAGGTACTAATAAGTCCACCAACCAATTTTGCCTTTCTTTACTTTTCAAGTTTTTTCCCATCATGTATGATCTCATGTAACATTAATCTGTATGCTGTGAATTAGTGCTTTGATAATGCCTTGTGTAGTATCTATTGGGTGCACAAAGCTGCTAGAATCCAGTTTATCTTATTTCATGAAACTGTAAGAAACCCTCCACTAAATTTTCTTTCTTCTTATGACCTTTTCTTAGAGGAGTCTATCTGTGTTGGCTCCATGTGACTTCTCAGTCTGGCACTATCCCTGCCAGTTTCACGGATCACAGCATCTTGACAGACATAAGAAAAAAATAACACTATGAGATGAAGCATGAATGAAGCATGCTCCCACCAGCATTACAATAAAGAACCAAAATGGCTGGACATAACTTGCCCTAAAGACAGTGACTTATTTAGATGTCTCTTATTTAGACAGGAACTGTAATCTGCTCAGAGTTTGAGTGATAATGGTACAGAGCTGTACTAATCATAGAAATCTAATAGCTGATAAAGCACAGGAGTAATTTTATGCTGACCACATCAGAACACACAGTCAAAGCTGCTAAATTACAGTATAACTCATCATCCAAAAACACAGTGTTAACCAATTCAGTCTCAAAAAATCTACTCCTCTGGAGTTGTTCTCTCCCCAGTAACACCACCACACAGACCCCCTTTAGATTAGAAATGAAAGTGGATGCAGTGAAGCATTTCAGAAGGAGGAAGCCTTTGGCTGGGCACAAATCCCAGCCTGGATCCTTCAAAGCCTGCTGGCCATGAAAGATGTCGGCTGCCTTTATAGATGCCCATGCTGAGCTGATGGGGCCTGACATGGGGTTGGCTACCGAACACCACCCAACTTACTTGCCTCCCTGACACCCACTAACCTCCAAAAACCCAGTTAGGTAAGGGAGCCCTGTTTTGAGCCAATATGGCTGACGTGTGAAAGGAGCCAGATGCCTTAGCAGAAAGAACCATTGCATTGCTGAACTGTGCCCGCTCCGTTCACATGCTGGGGAATCGACAGGAGGGGATCGCTGGGGGCAGCCAAGATCCCAGGTGACAGGCGGGTGGGACAATGTCCCAGTGGTGAGTTCATAAAAGACGATGAGTTGTTTTGTGATTGCTGCTGACCCCAGGACATGAATGTAATTAGAGCACAGCTGAAAGGTCATGGCTGTACTTTTAAGTGCCACTAAACACTGAAAGGGCCTAATGTACCATTGAGGAAGAGATTGACTGGCACCCCATCTTCCCCCCTCACCCCTCACATCAGGGGAACCAGTAAATGTGCAGAGGTCTTTGTTGGCCTGTCACAACACTGGTTGAGGAGAAAAATATTTGTGTTGAAAACATGTCTCTGGGGCATAAAGGCATAATCGCAGACAATATCCATTATTTCAGCTTGAGGGTGTATTTCACTAATGAGAAACTTTTGTAACATGAAACATTCACACAATAACTACAGCATGTTCTCATTCCTTTTGTTTGGTTGCTGTTTGTATGTGCTTGCATGGCAACACAGCTTGTGTTGCTGATTTTGCATCCTCCATTATGTGCATTTCTCAAATGTGAGCTTAAAGTTATCAGCTGACAAAAACAACAATATCGTGTCATAATTTAATTGCTGGGGTTTCCGTTTAGTCTATTCAAACCATAAAACTCCAAACTTTTGGGGAGTTACGTAGCCCTGTGTCATTTTCATAAAAGATTGTGTCAGCTTTATGCATTTACATCAACTGTCACCTTTCCATGTAAACAATGCACATTTTATCCCTTGGACATTTCCCTATCACCAACACAGACTGTTGGTGGACCCTGCCAGGCAAGCAGCTTTGTTCTCCTTCATGTGTAATGCACCAGATTTTTTCTGTACAGCCGATCCATCTGGTCTGTAGAGGGACTGGGCAGAACCATACTTGCTTTACTCTGCTGGAACAACAGCTCTGATAGTGGTGAGTCTGCTAGCTCATCACAGCCTTTATCACTTAAGTAACCTTAGAGGCGCCTGTGAAAACGATCAGTCATGTTCTTTGACATGAGGCTTATTGTCACCACAGGAAGAGAAATGTAGCTCTCTACTAGACAGCTTTTCATTGACTGCAACAATTTGGATCCTGCCGTGTACAGCTTGACCCTCGATAACCAATTGTGAATACTCATAAGTCTTGCTCAATGGTAGTGGCCCATCAGAGGAGTGTGGAGCTTCTCTTTTTGTGAGTGTGCGTGTGTGTGTGTGCACATGTGTGTGTGAATTTTTTTCACCTTCCATCTTTTCCCGAGGCTATATTGAATTATGTCTCTGTCAGTCCCTAAGCCCCCTATATTTCCTCTACTGTGCAGAAGCCCTAGATTCAGTATCAAATTCTCTTCATGCTGGCATTTTGTGCATCCCCCTGGCCCCTCAGATCTTTATCCCAGCATCCTCTTCCCTGGCCTGTAGACAATGCTGAATTCAGAGTCAGGTTTTAAAGGATTTTACCACAGACAGAACATGCAGAGATCTGCATGAACCCTGAACACACAATCAATCAAACTTTTAAAACTGCCGGGGTTAAATTGGCCTACTGCGCCATTCCAGCTCAAAAGGGTTGTGCATTACACAACAGCCAAAAACCAAAAGGTTTACTTTATCTCCATACTCACTTAGCTTATTTAAAAACTATTTGCCTGCAATTGGGATTGACTTTAATTACTGGAATAGCTAATTAGCCTTGTAAATGTGTATATTTCCAACCATGCGCTGAGGAACTGGATTTTGAATTACACAGTCAATCTGATAGACTGAGTGGAGGCAGACAGAATGACTATATAGATCCCAGTCTTGCATTGCCACAGACCCCTCTTTGAAGCATCAATGGTAGAGTAGCGGGGAAAAGGGACCTGATTGCTCCATTTTCTCAAATGAGGCAATTAGGAGGGCAGGCTGAATGGAGATCAGGCTTAGCTTCACTGTGCCACAAGGAAATGACTGAGACAAAGAGAATTCAGGAGAGTAGAATGGCTGTTTGAGTCTGCATTGATTCTTTTAGCCCAGAAGCATCAAGAGCTCCTGTGAAAATTGATCCAGGCAGGGAACCACCTTTCATATCGATAAAGATAAACTAGGAGACTCCCCAACACCCAAAGTACTCAATATGGAAAAATAGCTGAAGCTGTGAAGACAGTCTGGCTGCCAGTGCAGCCATGTAGCCCAGTGAGGAACATAGTGACAAAAAGCAGGGGTTTCAGACCAGACTGTGTCCTTTGGAGAGTTTGCTTTTACTGCAAGGTCAATCTCTCAAGTGCTTGATAAAACTGAACAAATCAAAGCACTACATCTGAGAGCAATCTCTGAGAAGAAAAAAAGTGTCTCTGTAGCCCACACTGACAAGATGGATGATCAGAGATGTAGGAGCTCACATTAATGCTGCTAATTAACAGAGAACATATTTCAAACTACAAACGAATGTATGCGTGCCTGAAATTTAAAAAGGGATGCCACTCTAACACAAGCAGAGGCATTAGACTATTGGAGAGACAGGATGTAGGTAACAGTTACACACTGCATTAAGATGTGACTTTCTTTTATTGAGCATAATTTCTATTTCATTGCAGAATTCATTTTGCACAGCTAGTCAGCTTGAACTAGTCTAATCAGTTAACTTCTTTTGCAAATGAAATGAGAAGCTCTAATTAATGATTCTACTTTTGAAAAAAAAATGTTGACAATGGACAATTATTGATGCCACAATTGTGGCATAGTGATGTACCACTGTACTGTACAATGATGGAGCCCAGGAATCCATATGAGAGTGGCCTCTCCGTAACAAATGATTTCAATATAGCGCTACGACTCTTATCACTCACCTGTCTAACAAAAGTACAGATTATTTGCCACAAGATCCTGACTGTTCCTGTCTCTGTGTGGGGGGAACATAGGAATAATTAACAAAATTACAGTTGTTGTGTCATGTGTGTTAGTGATTGCCACTTTAGAGATGGTCAAGTGAATGGTGCAAATTTTCGATCAACTTAGAAGAAAGACTCCTAGAACCCAGTTGAACAAACACAAGGTTAGCTTTCATTATGAAACATTATTTGGTGCTGAAATGTGAGAAAAAGTCCAGATGTACAGATTTTGACCTGCTTTCAGAACAATCCTTCTTCTTCACTCACCTCTTTTCACTCTCCATGTGTTCATACACCACTTGCATTTAATCATTAGTTATTATTAAACTCTGGCTCTCTCCCATAGTGTGTCTTTTGTCCTGACTCCCTCTGCTCCCTTCTGTTTCCCCTCACCCCCAGGTGGCTGCCCCTCCCTGAGCCTGGTTCTGCCGGAGGTTTCTTCCTGTTAAGAGGGAGTTTTTCCTTCCCACTTTGGCCAAGTGCTTGCTCATGTGGGGTCATCTGATTGTTGGGGTTTTCTCTCTAATATCGTAGGGTCTTTACCCCTCAATATCAAGTGCCCTGAAGTGACTGTTGTGATTTGGCACTATATAAATAAAATTGAAATGAATTGAATTGAATCCTATGAACCTACAAAACTAGTTTTTCAGGATGGGCATGTAGGGTTCCTGAAATTTGGTGAGGTTTAGTTCATCACCTTGAAAGCAGGAGAGAGATCCTGAAAGCAAGCAACACACAACAGAAGAGAGGTGGTAACCCTTATATTAGTCTCCCCGCTGTGTTAAAGCAGTGTTATACTGCATAGTAATCAGTATTGTGGCAGTCTATTTCTCATGGTATTATCCTTGGAGGGGAAATATAGCATTTGTTTAATTAGCTTTACAGCTATTTAAGTAACACCTGTATGATTTCTTTCAAGTAGTACACAAGTGCTATACTAAATATTTATGTATTGTGTCTGTCATAGTCAAGTGAAAGAAGGCAGTGGTTGTGGTGGCTGCCAGCAAAGTTTGTCTCTTGCATACAGTTGGCCTGTATTCACAGTGCTTCCCCACATAAGTGATTTTGTAAATTCCTTAACTGAATGTGTCCTATTTGTAAAAAAAAAACAAAAATCACAAAAGCCCTATCAGTAAAACATTTCCTGATACAACAGGAAAAGTATCAGATGAGGTTTCATTTCTAGCCCACTCTCTTACTTCTACATGCAAATGAAAAATTGGATCAAACAACAATTCTGGTGTGCCGAACACAGAGGCCTAAGCATCAGGTTTTGCACACAAACCAGGAAAATCGAAAATCAGCTTGAGTGATATAACACTTCACTGTATCTGTAACAGTTAGGGTTATTTCAGAAACATTTGGTTTGCAACGGGTCTACAGAACACTCACAAATGGAATGAGAAATAAGAGCAAAGCCCTAATATTTATTTATGAAACACTACGCCTGACTATAGAGACATACATGAAAGTTTTCAACTTACCTCAACTCTAGCTTTCCATTAAAGATGGCAGCAAATGTCTGGTGTGCTGCCATACCTGTAATCACATCCTATCAATGTGCAGAATTACTAACTTCATTAGATTACCTTGCTTTATCCACAGCTTTTTTGGCTACTGGCATCCACTGGTCTATGTTAACAGCAACCAGATTCCCATATGCACTGACTATGAATATCATGCAGGAAAACATGCCACATCATCTGGTAAAATAAAACATGTAATACCCAATTTAGACATACTACATAAACCTCGATACAGACACAAACTTTAAATGTTAGGGTTGCCAACCAAAATAAAACATTAAGATTGCATTGTTCCTGGTTGTTTGATGCACATTTTGAGCAATATCACAATTGGTTCACAATGTCTTTAATTCCCCTTAATTTGCTTAATTTCGTTTACTGTGCTGGCTTGACTGGAAGATTAAGTATTAAGCATTTCAGCTGTAAAAGGTTTTTATTCTTATTAAAACAACAAGGTTTCATGTACAAATCACATCCAATCCACCAAAAGTGTGAGACTACAAATTACCAGTATAAAGTAGATTTCAAATATAGCAAAGCCGTTGTTGCTTTTCAGCCATATTCTTAGCTTGTCAAGGGAATGAGAACCCTCACCTTATATTTTATATGCTCTGGATCTGTAGCACCTTAAGAGTATCACAATTTACAATCAAACAAATACCAAGGAAAAAGTAGGAATCCAAATACTATATGTAATATCACAGCATTCATAATGTCTTTTAACCTTTGTTCTATTGTGTACGTGCAGTGTTGTGCAGAGTATAGCCTCCAGTGTGTGAAATGTACACATCAATATGAAATTAACACTAGGACACACACCTAAACTAGCACTGTACCTGGGGAATTGATTCAGTTATCTCTTAATAAATAGAGAGAAAGACATCAGTATATATTAGTCACAGCATGCCATATTACATACCTGAATTTTATACAAAACCAGTCACATCAGTGGTCACGCTCCTGGTTGACCACACTAAAATAAAGAAGTAAATGTTCACCTAGCACAACAATGTGGTTGTGGTGTCCTGTATCTTGAAAAAAGTGAAATGAATTGTTATCGCAGTATATAGTTTTTGGTGGCAGAATTAAATCTCCTCACTGCAGGCTAAACTTTCACAGGGGCTGACACTTCACCTTCTACAGACTGTGTCCAAAGGGGCAAAACTTTTTTTGAGGGGGGGGTAGCTTCTAAAAAAAGATAAATTGTGACTCCCAGTAATTCCAAAGCTGTCTTATTTAAATGCTGTACATTCTTAGCTGGCTTGCTAATGTTGAGTATAGTCCAGAGTCATCTAGATTAATTTAGTGTTAAGGGTGTGTGAATGGCTCAGCTGAGATCTGGACTTCTGGCACAGCAAGGTACTGTTGGATGGTCAGTGAACTCCTTTAAGATGTAGAGCAGCCTACCTGCTACACCACAGTCACTGTCTTTCTGTTTCTGAGGGTAAAGATAAGGATGCTTTTATTATTGTTCAAGAACATGAAAGAAAATTAAGTGAGGTACTCATACCCCATCAGATAATAGTTAAATTGAGAAGAAAACACACAATGCAACACCGAAGCCCATAACATGTTAAACACAAGAGTTAGGAGTTGCTTAACTGTATCTGCCAGAATTGATGTATGTCAAATGAACATGATTTTTATGTTATTTTTATGTTTTTCATTCATGTCAAATCTTTATAGTTATCTCATGATAATTTAACACAAAATGTTTATGTTTACATTTAATTTTTTTTTATGTTGAGTGTATTTAGTTACCTTACGTTAATCCAATATAGTTATTTAATTTGAATAATTTGATATTTTGCTAAACCTCTCTTTAACACATTTGCAATGTATGTATTTGTCTTGTTAATCTCAAACTACACTAAATGTTCGTTGGTCTACAGACTGACTTCTGTCAGTGGTAAATGCCTTTTATACATCTCTATACTTTAACTAAAAATATCTAAAATATTAATTCTAAACATTTTAAAAGCAGTAAGGCAATAAACAAAAACCTACTTCTTTAAGTATTTGTGTTTTTGCAATATTAAAAACTGGACTTACACTCAGCACAATAACCACGTGACACACACAGAACTCACTTATTTGAACTATAATATAATGCAGCAGTGAAAAACACACTGCTGGACCTCTAATGCAACACCGCAAGCAAGCATAAGGTGCAAGAGTGAAATTACAATAGTGAAATTACTAAAATGTCTCATAGCAAAGTAGTAAAGCGGGACTCGGCCCAAGCAAAGTCTGTCTTTTACCTCCAAGACCAGCTAGACGGCAGCCATAGTCCCTTAAAAGTAACCTTAAACTCAGGATATAGGTGAGGTACAAAGAAAGTGTTCAGTAGTCCAAATAAGGTAGCAGCAGTTATTCCAGAGTTTACTGACTCTTGTAAAACCAAAAGACAATCTTGATGTCCTGTGGTTTGTGAAAAGCATCTGAGTACAATGTTCTCCCTGTGGTCTCCTCAGTGGATCCTTGGGTGTGAAAAAGTGCAATGTCACAAATGTGTTTCACCAGTTTCAGCTCTGCATCAAATCAAAACTGAGGAACATGTAAGATGCTGGGCCAATATGTCCTTTAGTTGGATGAGCTGAATGTCGCAGAGTGTAGTAGTGAAGTCAGTATGCCTGTATTGACACACCCAGAGGAGTCATCCGGCAAGTAAAGGCATACAGCAGTAGCTGAAGAGGAAGGGACCTCAGCACACTTTGGGGTCGAGGTGTTTTCCCTCTGTCCCATACTCCATCCACTGAAGAGAAGTTCAGTAGTTTCCAAAAAGTGTATCCATAAACCGAAGCTTGACGTTGGTGTTAAGGCCGCACTGTCTTCGTGTGTCTCTGTTTGTAAGTTCTGCGTCAGATCCAGGAAGTCTGTGTAGAGTCATTCTCTGACCGCTGATGTCTCCCAGGATCACTCTGCAGACATCACTGCATGTCTCGATCTGTATAAAAGATTATAAAAGTTTTAGCTTAAAAAAGATTGTTGGTTATACTTCATATCCTTTTAGTCCAGCAATTATTTTTTTTACTGTATTTTTATCCACATTTACAGATGAGGGGGAGAGAAAAAATAAATACATTTGCCACATCATCATCATATAGAACTTTTTCAAAAACACCAAAAATGTGATTTAAACAGCTAAAGTAAATACAGTTTGAATACTCACCAATACTACAGAGCCTTTGCAGTGACACTCAAAACGAAGTGAAGACCGATAGCTGCATTTGCACAGGAGGAATATCAAATATCTGTTAAATATCACAATTATGCATTAGTCTTAAAGCCATTTCATTTTCACCACAGAAAGGTACAGCATTCAGCACCCTTCTTTCTCTGAAAATAAATGGACATTCAACTTGTTGGTGAAGCATTAAAGAAATAAGGCAATTCTTTACATGTTTACATGTGAGATAGCTAAAACAGGTGTCGCTCCAGACACAAGAAATATAGGCACATATAAATTTAAACATCAAATGTTTATATATAATTTAGTTGTTGTTTTTTTAACAGAAAAAAAAAAAATTCAAGTGTCCGTAAAATCTAAGGCAACTCATTAAAATGTCAAGAAGTAAATTAAAATTAGCTTAATTAAAAGAATGAAGAAGTCTTTTGAGTTATACTCACCAAATACTGAGACACAGGTCAGTCAAGGCAAAGCAGTCTTCAAAAGCTTTGAGTAGAGAAACATCCACAGATATGCATGTCAGTGCAAGGCATTGATTATACTATATATCAGACCTTAGAATATTCTTCATGATTACAGAGATTTCTCCTAAAATTATCCTTAATTTTCTAGAAATGTTCAGTGAAAGACATACATTAATCCAACTAAAAGATCTGAATAACACTCACCACAGTGCAGCACCTAAAGCAAAGTAGAAGTCACTCTGGAGGAACATGGCATGCCAGGACCAACACCAGGTATCTATACAGCAACAAAATGAAAGTGAGAAAAGACAAGCAACAACAAGTCATACTAAACTTAAACAATAGTGAAACTGAGTATAAGCACAGTCACTAGCAGTATTTTTATTGTAATGAACTCTTTTTTAACAACCCGATCATATCCCCTACTCTACATCAGGTTGTTTCACAGTTAAGACACTGCTGGTGCCACTTACTACATGATACGGACACAAGTTTGTTACAGTCAGTTAACTTAGAAAAAATATGCAAAACCTCTTAACATACATTATATTTAATTATTACTAATTTGATTATCACATCATTTGATAATGGTTAATGTTAGCTAACTGGAACCTTACATTTGCCTTTCACGTTACTCGATAGCCAGTTTACATACCAGCCTAAAAACCCCAAAACAAAACAAAACAAAAAAAACAAACATGCCACCTCAGTAAAAGTTCACATATATAAAGGATCTACACTCTTTCTAACTGGTATTTCAATTTTAAAGTTTTATTTACCTTCAAAGTGTAGAACTCCAGATGTGCAATAAAGTTTCGAAAGCGAGAGACAAAATGGAGGATGGTGCAGTTGTCCAAAATGCTTTTCCAGGGGGTGGAGCGTCAGAAGAAAATTTAACTATTTTCTGTCATTTCAACATGATTAATTCTAAAAGACTGAACATCCTTCAAGAATATATGAAAAGTACAAGACTATATTAAATTTTGATGAAATTTTTTAATTACTCATGTTGGATATATGAAGTCAGTATATGTAAATTCAACAAGCGCCCGATTGCTGTTTTTTCACTGTAGTAACATAAAATGTTACTTTTGAGTAATTTTAAAAGTGATATTACTAATTATAATTAATACCCTGTTTAAATAGGATATGTAATATTCCTTGTTGGAGCTCTTCACTTTTTGCTTATTTATGTTTGCACTTCCAAACACCAAGTGGTGCTTCTCTGTTTTGATTCAACATTTGAAACTTGTATTTATGGCAAAGTAGATTAGCCTCAGGTACTGCTTAATAGGTGCAGTAATTTTATGTCTGTGCAACTGTTTATTTTGCTAGATTTTTCATGTCTCTTCATATTGTGCTCTTGTACAGTTCTACAGATCAGCAAATCGTAAACTGAATGTCATGGATAACTTGAGCTTTCTTTGGAAAATGTTGTCCTTGTAAGTCTCAAAGTAGTAGCCTATTCTCTTCTATAAATACAAAAGTAGTCTCCTGGACTCAGGTTTAGTCATGATTTAAATAGACTATCATTTTTATTCCCATACAAAAACAATCTTTGAGCATCAAGCCTACATATTTCAGGGGAGCTTCAATGAAATCAGTCACTGACAGCCCTTATGTACACTCAGAGGAACAAAAGTATCACATAAAATTAGACAAAAGCTGTTTTTTGTTGTTAGAACCTTGCTTAAGGCTATTTCTTGATTGGGAATTACGTTTTATGGATCCTCTTTTATGACTCTGCCTTTCACAAGTGATCCAGTCAGACAAGGCATTTGGCTCAGAAAAATGGAAATAGAAAAACTTCATGTGCCCAACAGAGGGGTCATTTCAAGACTGCAGAGGGCATTGAGAGTAATACAACCCAATGAAGCAAGTTGCTCAAGCGAGTCCAGTCTGCCTTGACTGCAGATGGGCCAATTAGGAGATGATGAAAAGCTCTGGGAAGGCGGGTCTAAACTCTGTCTTTGTATCTGGCTGGATTTTCTTTGCGATAACAGAACACCTGCTATCCAATTTTACACCAAAATGTGTGGCATCTCCAGAAGCTGAAGAAGAAGAATGGTGGTGAACAAGGCTGCCAGACAGCGAGGAAAATTCAAGACCAGAAAACTGATACACAATATCCAATCAGGTCTGGGAAGTCTATTGAATATAGAGGGACATTCCAATCTGTATTAAGTATATGTTAGTCTTTTCCTGAGCTATAAATTTTGAGGTAAATTGGAAGAGCTTGAATAGCAAAGACTCTTGAGGGTACTGACAACATGTCTGGCTCATAATGACCCATGAAAGCACTTTGACATTAGTAATAGCAGTATTCTGATGAGCGGGGAAAAGTGCTTGGCAGTTTAAGGGAAAGTGGTTTCCTCTCCCCCACTCCCGTCTTCTTCTTCACTTTTTTTTTTTTTTATACAGCCAAGACTACAAGGAGTTTTTTTTCTTCTGGCAGGCTATCATTCCCTCTACATTTTCTGTATCTCTCACCTTCCAGAGCATCCTGCTATTTTTCATTTCTTCATTCAGCATAGCAGTAATTTTTTTTTTTTTTTTTGGTGTATGCAGTATGGTGGGGTGAGTTTCAGCACTTCATAAATCCTTGTCTTTGTTTTCTCATTTGTTATCCTTAAAGGTGTATGGTGTTCACTCTTCTATGTGGGCAGACTAAGACCTGATCCTTGGGGGCCCCTTGGAACTGGAGGGATGCTTTCCTTTGCTGTAGTTTTTTGCTGTAGTTTCTTTAACAGTTAGAGCATATGTGGCTCTGAGCCATAGGAATCCTCCATATCTTTCAAGTCCAGTTAAATGCAATCCAATAGGAAGGCTAAGCTGAATATACATTCACTAGACACTTTATTAGGTATATCTGTTCAACTGCTTATTAACACAAATAACTAGTCAGCCAAACACATGGCAGCAACTCGATGCATTTAGGTATGTAGACAAGGCCAAGACAACCTGCTGAAGTTCAGAATGGAGAAGAAAGGTGATTTCAGAGACTTTGAACATGATATGGTTGCTAGTGCCAGACGGGCTGGTCTGAGTATTTCAGTAACTGCTGATCTACTGGGATTTTCCCACCCAACGATCTGTAGGGTTTTCAGGCCAGAGAATGGTTTGAAAAAAGAGAAAAGAACAGGAAACTGAGGCTACAATTTGCACGGGCTCACCAAAGTTGGACAATTGAAGACTGGAAAAACATTGCCTGATCTGATGAGTCTTGATTTCCCCAGTGAGATTCAGATGGTAGGGTCAGAATTTGGCATAAAGAACATGCAAGCATGGATTCATCCTGCCTTGTATGAACGATTCAGGCTGCTGGCTGTGGTGTAATAGTGTAGGGGATATTTTCTTGGCCCCTTAGTACCAACGGAGCACCGTTTAAATACCACAGCCTACCTGAGTATTGTTGCTGACCATGTGCATCCCTTGCAGTGTACAAATCTTCTGATGACTGCTTCCAGCAGGATAATGCACCATGTCACAAAGCTCACATCATCCCAAACTGGGTTCTTAAACATGACAATGAATTCACTGTACTCAAATGGCCTTCACAGTCAGCAAATTTCAATCCAATAGAGCACCTTTGGGATGTGGTGGAACTGGAGATTCGCATCATGGATGTGCAGCCGACAAATCGGCAGCAACCGTCCGATGCTATCATGTCAGTATGGACCAAAATCTCTGAGAAATGTTTCCAGCACCTTGTTGAATCTATACCATGAAGAATTAATGTAGTTCTGAAGGCAACAGGGGGTCCAATCCGATACTAGAAAGGTGTACCTAAGTGGCCTGTGAGTGTATGAGGCTCACCGGCCTTTTTACCTTGTCACCTAGGCTATACTCACCATTTAGCACTACCTATTATTTACTTAACTCACCTGGAGCTGGATCTCATCAATAGAAGTCCTGGTTATTTTCCTTACTGGAAAATAACTTATTGATGTTGTCCTTAGATGGAGAGCCACTCTTTGCACACAGTTATTTGTGGCCTTGTGTCCTGCAGGATCAGAAACTCAAATATCAGTCAGACATTCAGAATAGACATGAGTCAGAAAAAAAAATGGCTTATGAATGGGGTGTACATCATCTGCACCATGATATAACAAGTGAAAATGCTTGATTTCTGCTTTTTAAGTGGCTATAATTGAACTTATAAGCATAGGCATTTACCTTTTGTTACTTTCGCTGAACAATCAGTTGAGTTCATACAGTAAATGCCACAATTGCACCACTTGCATTGCATTCTTTTATTTGCCTATGGAAGTCAAACTTTAACTCGAACAGTTTTCATCCCTCTAAGACCTGTTTTTTTTTTTTTTTTTTTTTTTAGAAAAGCCAAG
>VUQI01009792.1:31702-46311 GCA_015106735.1 Paratilapia polleni
TTGTTATTTAGACAAGACAAGTGCCCAAAATATTGGATTCAGGGTGTAGTCCATCTTGGATTGCCTTCAGGGATGCCACACAGGACTTTCTCACACCCCAGGACCATGGAGGGCTGTCCAGCCATTGCATTTGGCAGAGCAAAGCATCTCCTCCTTTCCCTAAGTTTGTCTGTAGTCAGTCCAGGACCACTGTCTGTCAATAATGGCAGAGCCCCCACTGACTAGGAAAGAGTCATGGGGCCCCATACATAGCATTTGTGTGTTTGTGTGTGTGTCTCTTGCCACCAAGTTTTAAGGACAGAAAAGACATATGTTTCAGGTGCTATAATATTAATATTTAGTAACAATGAATAGGTAATTTTTTGCACATCATTTATTGATCAGAAAAGCTTTATCATTTATTGGTGTAAAGCATCCTCTAATAGCATTAGAATTCACTGAAGGGGTTTCAAAAACTCAAATGTGCTAAACAAAATAAAAGGTCACTCTGCAACTGAAAAGAAATACCCAATGCATTTCCCTCCTCACACACAAAAAAAAGACTAATCCGAACTTCAGCCCTAAAAAGCAAGCGCTTCATCCAAAAGATTCCTGGACTCAGTAATATGGGATATGTAGCTTCTGTTGTCCCTTCTGTTACAGGCTGCCTGAGCTGATAATTATAAGGCTGTTGTAGCAGCATCCTCCTGAAATTATGCTTAATGCAGTGAATTTTACATTTTCTTTAAATTACTTCCTACCTTTGCAGGTTCTAAAAAATGATTAGTTCTAAAAAAAAATGTGTCCAACACACAGAGAGAATCACTGTAGTCAATAATAAATGAAAAGTTTATGATATTTTTGAGAGTGTATCCTTACTGTACTGCTGTATCCTTTCAGCAAATCAATAAAATCCTTCATCTATTTTCCTCAAAAATATGTAGAAAACAGTGAGACTCAGACCTCTTTTTTTATTTACCCTGTTAACATGTTTGTATATGTGCTGCAGTGTGTTTTTTATTGCTTTATGGAAGCTGACCAGTTGCGGAGGTGGACAGAGAGACAGTAGAGCAAAGGAAGCTAAAGAGGGAGCCAACCAGGATAATGAGCTGACAAGAAAGGAAAAGCAAGGACAGAGCCTCGCAACATTCAATGTTAGTGTCTCATTCATATTCACAGTCATCTGGCAGGCGGCAAGTGGATGGCTTAGGCAGCAAATTTAATCAAGGCCCAGGGAAAGTATGACTGTGAAGGCTCAAAAACCAGGCAGAGGCTATGAGACTACATTAGCATCCCAGATCTGTAATGTTTTGAGCATATGAATAATGGGTACAAACACAATTCTGGGGGAGTGTGATGCAGATGACTTTTTTTTTTTGTGCATTTTTTCATCTCATTTACATTTACCTGAATTCACCTGATAGTCCAAAGTAATACTGAGCAAAAGATTTCACATGGCTAAGTTTGTAGATGACCACATTTACATATTAGGGCACAGTAGGTAAGGCTCTTAGTGCCCTGACATTACCTGTAGCATAGGATGGTAGCTCTTTACTCATCTAAAGAGTTACCAGTGTGAATTTTGCAACTGAAAGGTGTGGACACAATTGTTTTAGCGGCTGGCTTTATTGCTTATGTATTTGCACTTTGGAGGATAGTATTTAAATGAATCATACAAATGTGATTTACTAAGGTTTGCCGCACCCAAATGAGTGCAAATTGTGCTGAATTTAATGCCAAAAAAAGCATGTTTTATTTTGCACCTCATGTGGTTGTGGTAGTTGGGAGTGTTGATTTATTTGGAATGCCAGGATAAGGTGTCAGAGCTAGCAAAGGTGGATTGCAAAAAGGCTCTATCTGTAGCTCTTCACTGAGACTTAGACCTCTTCCTGAATGTTTAGAGCACAGCCCCCTGTATTTCCGCTTCTCAGTAATACTGGTATTTTGATGAAACAGAGTGCAGTGATTGTTAGAATATGTAATATTGACTTAAATATCTTCAGCCTCACACAACTGCAGAAAAAACCAAAAGCAGTAAAAAGTAGTGAAACTTGAAAAAGTGCATTTCCAGTTTGCATCACACTTTTCCAAGTTTCACTATGAGTGTTTACAGACAAATCAGCATTTTCCATGCAAAATAAAGGTGAGGGCTGCAATCGACTAGCGACCAAAGCAATCACAAGGAAATTTTTGGTGCAGCACGATCTTTGCAACTGATTTCACCTAGCAACAACCAGCAACCACTCGCCAACCAATCGGGGAATACATCTTTTTCCCTAGTAACTAGAGGTTGCCAGGGGGTCGCCAACCGGTCTCTAGGCCTATGTGTCTGAGGCCTTAAGCTGCATACGCACTGGAAGCGATTCACTCGTCGTTCATCGCTTTCCATTACATTCCAGGCTCTGGTTGCCTAGGTGACCCTCTAATGTATTTACTACCAGGTCATATGTCAGTCAACGGTATTCTTCACTCTCATTGGTAGTCTCTTCAGGTGCTCGCCTGAAAGTTTATCGCTGGTCCTACCCACTTTGCGTCACCAGCAGTTATTTCGCCCATAGTTGCTTTCTATGGTCTCCAGTTGCCATGTCGCTGCGAATCGCTTCCAGTGTGTACGCAGCTTTAGACTATCAGTCCTGAGCAGTTTCTAAGAGAAGAGTTTGCCCTTATATAAAAACATACCAATTTTCTCTTAGCTGCCTCTCATTCATCTGAATTGTGATGCTGTTTCCAGAAACACATGCGTGAAACCTGTACTTACATTGTATTATTTTATTGTATTTTTGTCAGTAGATTACTCGCTCCCTCATTGGGCTTTTGACTCACTGATTTTTGCTGCTCTTTGTAGATTGCACTTGGTGACTATTAAAATTACACATTTTACAGCATCACACTAATTTTCCCCACTTAGGAAATCTGGCTCTTAATGTTGAAATGGAAAAGTCACTGCAACCTCACAAGAGGTTTTACCATAACTCAAGATTCCATACACTAATTATGAAAAAATATTATACAAGAAGATAAAGTGATACAATGATGCCACTTTATATAGAAAAGGTCCAAGGTCAACTTTACTGTGACATCATAATATTTTTCAAAAATACTTTCTGCCACTTATTCTGTGCAGTAAATCTGAAACATTAGGGGAGATGGAAGTAAACCGCAACTTAACTGGCTGGCAGAGGCATACAACCCCAAGGCGGTCATTCCAGTTACAGAGAATGATGGGGTCCTTCTTGTACACACAGTCTTCTGACAGTTTTGTTTATTTCACATTAGAGTTTTGTATTTATCCTGTGCTCTTCTCACAAGGGTCGGGCTCAGCTGGATAAAGGTGTTATTCATGCACATTCCCAGGCACCAGTCAGGATTTAACAATACAATATGTGCTAAATTAAATCTTAGGTCATAGGACACACTATTATTTTTTTCTTTGAAAGTTATATTGTGATTTTTAGACATCATGCAAAGTCTCCTGCAAATAATAGTATAGCATAGTAAGCATCTCCTTTATTGTTCCTTAGTTTGGGGGTTTTAGGTGAATTTTTCACAACCAATTAACGTGTCCCTTAGCGAATGTTAATGGACCCAAACAAATGTGTAAGTGCTGCATCTAGAGTGAAGTATCAGTTACTTTAACCACTTGTTGTAAGGTAATCAGTAACACACATCTAATTGTAACTGGTATGTTCAGAGATGTAATCAGGAACTCTTAAATGGGAGCCTGTTGAGTAAGGAGAGGGACCTTTTTTTGTTGCAGGAGCAGCAGTGAACTGCCTGATCTACAACTCTGATAGTCCACATTCCAAACTTCTCCTATATCCCAAGCTGAGCCAAAACATTAATCAGTGACTTCATTTACCCTTTCATACAAGTAACCCAGTTTTGTATAAGCAGGAATTGGTTGAAAGAAGTTTGTTAAACAAATAAACACGGTTATGACACCTTACTTTCTCATTCTCTGTGGTGTTGGTGGACCTAATACTGTTTGGCTTTCACCATCTACACAACATATACATTATATTTTGGTCTATACTGAAATCATGACCTTTTCTGCCAGTAGGAAAAGAAATCATGTCTTTTTTTTTGTTTGTTTTCTCTCTCTATTTCTGCATTTCTCTAACTGTAACTGCAGACAAGGCACCACAAATTGAAGGGAATTAGATGGTGTAGCAGAACAATTAAAATGTTCAGTTGAAGATTTTATCACAAATATATGATTCAGATTTATAAGTGAACAACTCATTACCGCATAGTTTATTATTTTATCCATTTTTGCATGACTTTCACATCGTGTCACTTCTATATATTTAGTTTCAAGATCAGTTATTAAGTGTAGATTTTTGAGAGTATTTTTAATTTCAAACACCAAAATCACTATTGCAACATTTCTACAAAGACGAATAAGCATGCTTGCTTGCAATATTTTTCAGCCCCTAAGTACAAACATATGTCCATTACATCTTTCAACGTGCAACTTGTGAAGTACACATTGTTGCATTTGCTAATTTGCATTTAGTATAACTGAATATTTGTGCCTCTTATTTGTGCATTCACACTATAAGACTTGTGAAACTTAACTCACTGTTTTGTTTGCAGAAAGACACATTTTACCAGCATTTAGAGCTTGGCAGGTGATAGTATCGGACCTGGATGGCAGGAAATGAAAGCTGAGTTACACTATAATGAGTTTATGGCCAATAGCCAGGTTGCTTTGTGTTTTTGAGAGAAGCCACTAGAATCATAATGAAAATTACTTCTGTTTTCCTACTTTCTGGTCTACAAGTTGGAAAGTAGGGGTGATGGTGCATTGAACCGGGAGCCATTCATCTTTACCACTGGGGTTTGGTGCCGCCATCACAGCGGGGCTTAGGGACATTTTCCTGTCCATCTGAACTGTACAGAGAGTTATCGTCGTCATTTTGTCAATCCCAGTGGCCAGATGGCATCGAGCCGTCATGTCAACACACTTACTGGTCATTCCAGGGTTCTGGCTCAACCTCCCCAACATGCAGGAGTACCAGTTGACCATGCCAGCGACCAGCCAGGACACAGAATCCAAAATAATAGATAGAATCCACATCCAACTTCCCTCCTGAGTCTTCACTACCATCATCCATCAACAAAATGAATCCACACCATGGGGTGCCTGGGCTAGATTTATGAACAGTTAGGGTGTCTTACTGTTAGTAAACTTAGTGGAACAAAATAAGAGAAATCTCACCTGATTCCCCTGACATGGAGGATAAAGCACACACCCACACACACACACATATATACTGTATATACACTAATAGATTTCTAAAAAGGTGCTTTACTTTGACGCATACATGTAAGTGTTTGAAGCCACTAGTGCAGAAAAGTGCAACAAAGAACAGAATAAATGTGTAATGAAATCAAATGTTGAGAACATTTCCACTGGTCAGATGATCCTTGATGATAAAGAGGAAAGACAGCTCAGCCAGGGAAAGCTTTTAACCCCCTGACTTCTCTGCAACAAGGTAATTTGCTTAATGAGACCTTTGCTTCCACCTTAATTACTGTCGTCAAATTTAAGATCCCTACAAGCTTAAATTGCACAATTAGATACAGAGCCAGAGGGGTTGATCAAATCATACTTGGGCCTCATTATTTAAACACTGAGCTGTGGGACATAAAAGCACTGCATTTATATTAAACCATCAAAACTAGAGGACACAATAGGAATTCCTGCATACTGTATATATGTATAAATATGCTGCCTGTAGCAAATTACAAAAAGAAGTAGCTCTTAGCCATCCCTCTGTTTGATTTCTGCTTCCGCCCCAACAATAAGGACTGCAGTTTAATTGGTGGTGGTCACAGCATTTAAAAATGAAAACTTAAACAGCAACTACTCTTTCCTCAGTGTTAATGGGGAAAATATCTTTCAACTTTAGTAACATTGTTAGTCAAATGCTGACCATACCGATTTTAGATTTGAATAACTTGAATTTTGACAATGCAACCAAAGAGTTGTCAGTACAAATGCATCTATAACTCGGGACTATTATCCCCTCAAAAATGACAGCGTGGGTTGTTTGCACAAGCAATTATAGCAACTTATAGATGGGTTGGAGCATTTATAGGCCTGATAAAACAACACCAGTAATAAAGACATGAATACAGATTTTTCTCTTGAAAAGCATACTTAATAGAGTGTAATGGAGTCACTGTAATTTGCAGTTACCTTTAGAGCAATACGAGAAGTCAGGTTAAGCCAGGCTACTTGCTAGCTTGTTGGATGGAGCAAGAGTAAAAGCACTAAAGAGGCCTAAGTGAATAGCTGCTCTTGTAAAAGTTCATCATGGCATCACCTTACACCTTACAACTACCCTACAGTAGTTCTCCCCAAAATGTGAGAAGTGTAAACACACATTCCATTGAGACACTGAGCTAACCACCATTTTCAGCCACGGTCTTCATCATCAATCAAAAATTCAACAGCAGACTACCTTTCACTTAATACTTAGCATTACTGTGATTTATAGCACAGTAAAGTTAATATGGTCTGGAAACAGTGATGCATAAACAATAATTAAACAGAGCTGACCTCTGGGAAAACCACATCTCCTGAAATATGCTGCAGGAAAATGGTTGACTGGCGTTCTTACATTTCAAATTCAGTGGGCGGAGTAAGCATGATTAAAATCTAAGATGTTCCATTGAGTAAAATCTATCAGTCTTTTGCTTTCCTGCTTTACGTTTTTACCTCTGAGTCATCTCAAGCACTCTGGCCAGTGTTCATGTAGTAAGTGTAGACTGTCAGTCCGCTGTTTACCTTAGCTGTCAGAATGCGGGTGTGAAGCGTTCACGTCTTTTTACACTTGAGGAGGCTGTAAAAATTGGTCGACAAGTCAAGGAAAGCTCACTTCTGACTGATGACAGTGATATTGAAGAGAGTTGTTAAGGATATCCTGAACTTTTCTATCAGTAAGCCTTGCTGTTTTTGCCAGTTAGCCACTGTTAGCCGCTGTTAGCTTTCTTTGAAGTGGGCAATTAGCGAATGTCATACGATGTGTGACATGTAATCAAACTGTTTACCAGAAGGAAAGTATGATATTTAGGACACTCAAGCCTTACATTAGCTGGCATAATATTAGCTTATAACCAGCTGTTGTTGTGATAGCCGGCTCGCTGTCAGCTATCCCGGGACTGGAGGGTTGCATGTCAGTGTCGCAATATCGGGTATAAATAAGTATGTTTGTGCATGTTTTCTTATGTTGGAGCCCTGACTTCAAGTAGTTTCAGTAGTTTTTTTGCTTAAATTAAGGTGTTTAGAATGTTCATCAGATTTTCCCTTTCTTTCAGAATTCTCATGAAACTGGAACATTCTAATTCTTTTGGGGCACAGAGGGTTTAATAAAACATTCAGTTTTCTTGAATTCAGCTCATTGTGGTTTTAAAATGCACACAACGATTTTTATTATGTATAAGTTACTGATATGTATGTACTAAATATTAATTAACCCTATCCCACTTTTTACTGTAAGCAGTCCTACACATTTAAATCATAGATGGCACCAGAGAGCTCTGAGGATAGGAGCATAGGGGAGCCACAAGGTCGCCACTTTCCGCAGAAAGTTGATGACAGTTTGTGTGTGAGTGCATGTGTGCATGTGTGTTTGTCTGTGTCACAGGGGCAAGTGATGACAAACGATGGCAAATTGGAGTGAAGGCTTCCCGCTGCTTGCTCACCATGCCAACAGAAAATCAGAGGAAAAGAAGCGTCTGAGAAAATGGCTGTCACACACACACATACACACAACACTGACACACAAACTGGCAGAGGCGCAGGCCAAGTTTTTACAAAGGCGAGTGAGTGGCAGAGGGTGAGGTGGGGAATCACAGTGAGGCAGTTCAAAAGAGCCACTTCTTTAAGAGCACTCATCTCTCGATTACTTTACAGTGATTGATTTTGTTTTAAATCTATCAAAGCCTGAGCCATCATTGGCATTGTTTTAAACCTGTCAAATTCATTGGTGATCAAAGAAACACTGTAACTGGTAAGTCCTTTACTCAAATGAAAACGCAAAAGTACCTTTTTTTCCAAAGCTCGGAAAGAAGAGCAGACAGGTTTTCCAACCAGCTAAATCACTCAGTGTGACCTAAATCCATTTCTTTGCATTCTAAAAGATGCTAACATCAAAGATGAACGTACACATCACTATGGATGTGCCAGAGCACAATGCCTTGGCTGCTCTTCCTCCTTTTGTCATAAGCATTCTCTCTCTAACCGGATTATTTTCTGACGGTCTCCACCCCCACAGTGAAATATATGTCACATCAGTGGGCTCACCGTCTCTCCGCAGGAACCCAAAAACAGGAGGCAACTAACTAACAAAGACAGAAGAGCGAGTATTTCGCCACAAAGTGTAATGAACCCACAATTCAGCTATTGTTCTCTTAATGATGGATTGACACATAATAGCATTTAATGTCAGTTTTGCTCATGGTTACAATGAGAGACACTGTGAACTGCCTGCCTGAGATACAAAGGGGAGAATTTGTGATAAATATTAAGTGATGCTCTGCTCTTTTCATTTGGCATTAACGTCTTCGTCCAAAGATGTATACTAACGTATACATATAATAAAATTGAAAATCCTTCACCTCTTCAGTCATAAGTAATATTCAATTCTGAACAATCGTCCTTATTTATTTGGAGGACAACAAAACGCACAAAGACTACTTACTTAGGACATTGTGTGTTCCAAGCTGGCCCTACTCCATAACCCAGAGAAATCTATTTATTCATGGAAGTGATTGAATCAATAGCAGATGCTGCAATTAAGCAATTCTTTCCTTTGAGACCCAAGCTCAATGCTTTCGTTTGGCTTCTGAGTTGCCCCTGCTTACGGCTTAATAAGAGATGGCATTTCAAAAGCATTAATTGAGATGGTCAGCAAATATCCTTGAATGTGGCAGCCCTTTCTTGGCTGAGAAAAAGTCCATCATGCAATTTAGTGCTCACCACTTCTCATCTTTGAGATGGTGCAAAACTACTCTTGCTTTGGTGAATACTGTGTATTGTATATATAAACATTATTTGGATAGCTAATATAAAGTTGTGACTAACGTTTATAATACTTGTTTTTAAAGAGTGTATAAGGCAGATGAGGTGGAGGCTGCAAACTGAAGGCTGTGGTTTCACTCGCTGCTTATTTTTGCTTTCAGCTGATTTCTTTTGCTAGCATGTTATTCAAGTTTAGGCAACACAATTACTTGGTTAGGTTTAGGAAAAGATTGCAGTTTACATTAAAAAATGAGAGTGAGTGAGACTGGTATAACAAAAATACAATTTTGTAATCCTTAACAAAACATAAGATAGTATATGAAGTGTTATATGTGCAGATTGTCTATCAGCTATGGGATAAAATATAACAATACAAAACTGATAATATATGTTTTGATTACACAAACGACATAAACATAAATTAAAAGTCAAATTAACATTATAAAAATATTTACTGACTTTTAATCGGCTATCAGTTTACAATATATAAGCAATGGATACCAAAACGTTTTATCAGAAAGTACATTTCTTCAGCAGTTGCAGCGGTTCTTCAAAAGCATACACACAACTTCCTGTTAACAAGGTGCAGCAGCTCATCTTAAATGAATGCTTTGAGATTTCAAGGTAGGTTCAAGGCTGTTTGAGGAGATCTGACCTCTTCTGGACGTTCTTGCGCACTTAAATGGCCACAAGGGGACTGTGAATCTATCTTCTCTTAATGGATATAGGAATCTCACTTCCCGCCTCAGTGATGAATGACAAAGAATGGATAGCTAAAGTATCACTCTTAGCCGGGTCCACAGCTTCATTCATTCTGATAAGAATCATAAAGCCAGGCAGACATGCTTTGCTTGGGTCAATATCCTGTTCGAGTAGCCATTAAGCCCCATGCGACAATGGACACTAATATCTTCAAGGTGTAGTGCTACCCTTCTCCCTCTTGCCTTTATTTCAAGGTGAATTATAAATGGCCCTCAAGCTCCTAAGTTCTAGACATTCAAAGCCCACTAGAATGATAGTGATGATGAACTGAATCATGCTATCCATCAGTGTTCAAAATGAGCATGCATGATGATCCTACGGTGAAAGTGTAGCATTAACCATTATCCCTGACAGGCACAAAAACCAGCGCCTTTAAGTTTCCTATTCAAACTGTAATAACACTGTCACCACATCCAGCCAAAGGAGCTGTCACTGTGATGAAACACTGCCTGCGACAGAACGTCAAGGAAATTGTGATATGGATTTTGCCGATACAGTCGGTTGTTGTCCTTTGCTGCTAAACTCTGCTGAACAAGTTATTTGATGCAACTAAAGAGCTGTATGGCCTCTTCTGACAAGCAGATAAGTGTCTGCCTGTGAGACAGAGAAAAAGAGACCCAGAGAGAGAGAGAGAGACAGACAGACAGACAGAATGAGTGCACGCTATAACATAAAAGCAATGCTTGGCATGAGGTCTTGAACAGCGTAAGATGATCGCAGACTGTTTGGTAGAGTTTTGGGTCAAAGCTTTTAAGGTAGAGGTCAGAAAGTTAATGCCTTACATTGAACAAAATAGTCGTTTAATTATGGAAGAATGAATAGAGTGAATGTTGCATGAACAAACCATCAAGTGTATCCAGTCCTTTCAAATAAGTGTCATGCCAGTGCTATTCAAGAATACTTTCCTTGCATTATCGTTGTTTCACACACCTATCTTTAGTTGTGATGTTGTATTTTAAGGAAAAATTTGACCAAGTATTTCATTTGGGCTCACCGTTTGTTTGTTTTTTTAATTAAGAAAACTAATGTAACCAAACTTGCTGACTGAGTCTCCACTCACTTTGCTCTTTTGTGAATAGTTTTGCTCCCAGTAAGTGACCTTCGTGACAGATGTGTATCCTGGATTGCCACACACTGACAGATGTTTTGACATGTCATGGACTAACTATAATCTGCATTTGTTAGGTTGCACTGTCTAGTTCAGCCGAGATCAGTGCACCTGGTGTGTGGGTGAATGCACCTGTGTGGGAGTAAAGCAGTCAAACAGGCCACTGTTTGACCACGTTTAGTCATTAACTGCTTTGATGTTTAGCCTTGCATGAGGTGGCTAAGTGTAAGGTTGAATAGCTTTAAGAGGATACAGCGCTCAGATAAAATGTTATGGGTTTTTTCTTTATAATGATAATAAGAGAACATAAACAGCATATTTTACAAGGTTAGAGAGAGAGGTTAGTACTTTTAGAAGCAAAAATGTACCAAAAGAAATTTTCAGCAAAAGGCTGTAGTCTCGCAGACCATGTACTGTATGTCTGGATAAGGACCTTTGTTGCTCTCTGATCTTTTTCTCAGCCTTCATTTGATGTCACTTTTCCACTGTATCCTTTTTTAAAATCATAACCAGATTCAGAAACAAAAGCACAGGGAAAGAAGAATAATTAATGTTTCTTAACTTAAATCTTTAGTTTGTTTCCCTTTGTATTACATAACTTTAGGCCAGTTTCAAACATCCATTTCCCCTTGCCTTTTACCTATTTTAAGATTAATTAAACATTTAAAAACAAAATTAAAAAGAAGAGATTATATATTGTAGTCTTAAAATGCACAAACAGTGGATTTTTCTGCAGTGAAAGGCCCTTGTGAACCAATACCAGGTGTCATTTACAACCCAGAATAGTGTCTTACCTTTAAAATTGCCTTTAAAAGTTTAAGTGAAATCTAAGGGTATGACCTTATCTGCGCATTCCACACTGTATTTCCAATTCAGATAAATGCAGACCAAACAAAGAGGCAGGAACTCACTGATGTGCTGCCCCACATCTCTCCTTGAGCTGATAAAACCCACATCCACAGGCCGTCTGGGGGAGACAGTAGCGGCAGCGTTGGGATTTTGCTCACTTGATGTCAAGGATTAAACTCGGTGGGATCAGCTTCGAGGAGACAGCCGCCCCGAAGGGCTCGCTCCATTTATGCCGCTCTACCCGCAACCCACCCCACCCTGATTCTCTGGCACTTTAAATTCCACAGTATGAACTCCTTTGTCAAATATATCCACCCTCTGAGCCTCTTCAGCCACAAAAAAAATGTCTTTTTCAAGCAATCCTATAGAAGGTGCTACCTGGACAGAGATGGGCCCCAGGAGCTGTCAAGGCTGGGACCTCCTTCTCCATCCAGCTTCCAGTGCACCTCCCTCAGCTGTCCTATTACATCTCTATAAGTCACCCTCTTTTTCTGAAGATAGGCAGAGATTAAGCCCTGGTCCAGAACTAAAATGAGGTATAAGCATGCATTAGGTGTGCTTTGTGTTTTGCTTTTATTGACCTTGATTTGGTGTTTGGTTTTGTAGTAGTTGTGTCTCTGTATGGATAATTCACTTTTAATTAGTATATACTGGTGTTGTTGTGTGTATTTGTGCCATAAATATAAAAATGAAAGAGTTAATCCCCCAACTACAAAGTGAAACATTTATTAATCCTTCGTTTTAATCCTACAGACCTGAGAAGGCTGTAGTATCTCTGGGATGTGTAGGTATGTGTGCTTTTGTACGTTTAATGGTACATGTCTGCCATCCCTCATGTGCGTGTGCATATTAAAAACCACAGGGTTTGAGTTCACAGGCATGGTTCCTCTATGTGATATATACCGGCACTGATACTTAGTATGTTCTTTTTAGGGTTAACATTACAACAATAAAAAAGCTTTCAAGATGAAGTGAGCTGTAAATCTCCACACAAGTCCCCATGAATTTGGCTAATAAATGCAGCAGAAGCATGAGAGGAAGTTGGTTCCCTGGCTGCAAGGGTCTCAGGGGACACAGCATAGAGTACTTGTGATCAAATCCCAGACCAAATAAAGCGTATATGGGACGGTGATAGTGATCACTGTTAACAGGTATATGGATTTTGAAGTTGCCCCATTAATACCACATGTTACAATGTGTTACTCCTCTTACACTGGAATTAACTGAGTTTATATTAAAGCAGCAAATCTTGTTGAAACATGATCCCTGGAATGTCATACTCAATCAAGTGACCCTTCAGTCCCTTTTTTCCCTTCATTTCCAGAGTCTTTGTCGCCACATTCTTTTTTTTTTCTTTCTTTTTTTGAACTGATCCTAACTTTTCAGCACTTTGAGGCCTCCCAAAGGGTTTTAATCACCATTTAAAGACTGTGGTTGTCTGGGAAAAGAAACATTATTTAATAGCCTTGTTACAAATTTTCAGGCTCACAGCCTGTCACTCATGCACAAATGGGTGATTTATTGTACGGATTTAGACACACACAGGCTTGTGCACACTGTTTGCTGGACAATGGACGGGGTGTTCTGCTGCAGCTAGCTGTCCTGAAGTAGGTAGTCACTCGATCGTCGCAGTCTCATGGTGTTCATCTGCTTTAAATGCCCCACAACCAGTGAGCCTTTACAGTGCAAGGGTCTGCTGGTACAAATAAGCTAAGTACTAAATTTATATTGTTTCATATTCAGTGGGCTGCAAGTGGTAATGGTCCTGGACCCCCTAGGTGCCTCCAGATCCCTGTTGTGAGAGTTGTAAGTCTTGCTATGCCCCATTAAAGGGCTCCAAGTAGTCTTCTCCCTCCTCCATACCACAAAATGAACATAATGCAGGCTCTTGATGGGGTTATCAATCAGTACAAAAGACTTAGTGATTGCTACACTAGGGTCTAACAATTGAACTAGCTCACATTCTGCTTTGGAATAAAAAGTTCCTGCCTGTTGGCAAGAGTCTTGAGGCTGATCACCAACAGAAAGGACAAAGCTGGAAGCTGCAAGGTTAAACATTTGATTTTAAAGCAAAAAGCAAACAGAAATGTTTTGCCTTTTCTAGTAGGTTTCAGTGGTAAAATGAAGTTATCCAAGTTCCACTACCTCTTTCCCCCATAAAGACAACTTTTGACAACCTCCCCTGTACCCTTAATGACAGGTTGTGACACCTCAATAAAGATGTGGTTTGATGACCATTAGAATAGATTCTGGGTTTTTCCAACGGTAGCTCTAGTACACTGTATAAGGGTTACTCCTAGTAGGCGTCCAAGGGGGAAAGAGCTAGAGTAGATTAGCTGATAATCAGCTGCAAAAACCAAGTCATTCTGCCTGGACATCAAGCTATACATTACTGCTGCTAACTACTGTTCATCATTGCTGCTATTATTTAGCCAGCTGTGCAACCCCAAAATACACCTGATTTGTTAAAAGACCAAAAGATTGCTTTGAAGTAAGACGTTATGGCATGTTGTGCTAGCTTCTTAAAAAAGTGACTTTTTTTTTGTATCAAAAGGGGATGGTAGAAGACAAAAGATATCAACCACTAAACATCATAAATATGTATGCCCCTGTCAGAGTGTAACAGTACTACAAAGGGCAAGCTTTGGTTTTGGGGCTACTGTGGAATTCATTCTCTTGCAGCCAGGAACAAGGGAATTTCCAGCACATGAGAGCCCTGCTCCATTTGACACTGGAATGAGGGAATTAGGAGATTTATGATGGTCTAAGGTCACAGAGGGAAGCATCTGAGAACAGACCCACGCCTCCCCTGACTCCTCACAGTGCTTTACAGTCTGACAGCCTGTGTCTTCTCCACACCCACACAAAGAGAAACCCAGA
>VUQI01009792.1:50487-65425 GCA_015106735.1 Paratilapia polleni
ACCAAACAACCCCCCCCCCCCCCCCCCCACCTTCACCTTTTTTTTTTTTTTTTTTACTGGTATACCCTACAAGCTGTTCATTACTACCTCATTACTACAAATTTCTTCTCTTTAGAAGTTTATGATCAACAGTACGCTTGATAAACAGCATATTAGTATGTGTAATGTAAAAATTGCATTAATCAAAGCCTGGAAAAGCACATGAGGAATGTCTAATTTGCGTTATAAATGTAGCTGTTAAAACAGTGTTTTGTTTATTTGCACGTCTTTTCTCTTTTTTTTCTGATATTTGCCCAATTAATTGTCACTAAAAAGTTGGTCTAAGACTGTACTCACAACATTAGAAACACTAAACACCAGTAGCTCAAACATCAAGGACTAATTCAAATAAACCAATTTTTAGCAGTTTATGGACAAATCATTAAAAACATAAAGAAGTCAATATGATTTACTAATAATTCTGTTTCTCACTTGACTGCCAAATGAATGCTATTAGTCAAGGCGTCTGAGTCATCACTTTGAACAGAGTATGCGAATTCAAATTATTCTTTCCTGCCTCCTACACAAAATGTAATAGCCCACTCGAGCTTTTCAATTAAGACCTGGCCTTGAAATTCACTGTGTGAAGAGGCGTGGTGAGGCTTGTTTATTTCTACACAGCGGCAGAACAAAGGCTGAGTACACAGCACATTTCATAAGCGCTCAAGCGCATGTATTTGAATCACTCTGCTTCTCTGTGCTGGTTACACTTAAGATATTTGTGTTTGTGGGCAAGAGCATTAGAAGAAGTGAAGGAAACAAACCAAGCAATGGTATTTTTGTGGTCTAAAGGTAAATATTGTGAATTTACATTTATGTACTGATGCACATTAGAGTTCTGCTAAAACTGAGACACAAAACTCTTTGCCTTTAATACCTGAGCCACTATGAACACACCTCATAGTGCAGAATTTGAGACCCAAAACTGAGGTTTTATTTTTACTTCCTGTTCATATTAAGCAGTATGCCCACATTTTCTTTAAACTTCTCTAAATAGTGCTATACGAGCTAACAAAACTAAAATGTACAGCACTGCTATCACTTTGGACATAAACAAAGACGGAAAACTGAATAGCAGTGACGTTTGGAGGGTTAGTGAAGTTGGGCTATTTCACATACAATGAGGTGCTATCTGGCAGCTAGCTACAGCTCTATGGTTAGGCTAATATAAACACATTAGTCTCAATAAAAGTTGTGTCCCCGATGGGCAGAGGCAAACATAATCATATGGCAGGAAGAAGATGCTGAAAACAGAGAACATCTGAGATGAGCCCATCCACAATACGAGGTTAGTCATTAATGTGTTGCTGCATGGTTCTGATCCTGATCCTAAGCTTAATATCCACAGTGAAATCTTAGTCAGCCTGAGAGTGATTATTTTCTGAAACATTCAAATATTTGGTGTTTTTTTTAAAAGTAAGTTTTATTTAGTTACTATAAACAACCAAATTCATCAGCAAAAGAATGAAAACTCTTCAGCATGTTTTATGAATTCCATTAGTATGAACAGCCATTACTCCTGCTGGTGAGTACGCATGTTTACGCTTTTAACACAGCTCTCTGAGATGCTTTAACACTTTCACTTTGAGATGTTGATTTGGAAGCATACCCCATCCCTACCATACCCCCTACAGTGGTATCCTACTTCAATATGCCCTCAGGGCCACGATATGAATTTAAAGGGGGAATTAATATAAGGCAGGCACAGTGGCATCCGTTAAATGTATGCAGATTCACTTGAAGTCGCTTATTCAGTATGTACAGTTGCAGGTAGACCTCAAGCTGTTTGTTTGCTCATTTTATCCTTCTTCAGGCTCTGAAGGAGGATGTGTTCTCAGACATAAATTAATAGATGGAAATATATGTTTGAATATGGTTAAATGTTTACATTAGATATCGGTTCAGTATTTAGTGAATGTCATGCTGTTTTCAGTAGAGGAAGCACTTTGTATCGGATGATATACTGTACTGGCTGATACAGTTTCTTAAATTGTAAAGTATGTAAGGTGCAAATAGAAAGAAAAAAGAAGTTAATGCAAGAAGGAGAAAAGTCTATGAGCCCAAGTATGCTTATCATGTGTTCACTGTTGATGGAATGGTGTTGCTCAACAACACTGACCTTGCACTCTAGCTACTTTACATCCAGGCAGTATTATACAAAGTGTTGAATCACATATGACAAGGTTAAACCAAGATCACACACAGTCTATCTTGCTGCACTTCCACCCTGTCACACACCGAGTTCCTCTTTCTGCAAAAATCTCATTAATTTTCATATAAAAAGAAACACAAACAAACTACAAATGATTATGCTTTTTACCTGCGTGTCAAGTCAAACATTGCATTACATATCTTTGAGCATGACATACAGGTCTGCAGGTAAAGATTTATTTTACAATGAATGTTAAGCTGTAGAACTGACCCCAAATGAATTATATTTGCAATATAATTTCCCTAATGCTGTAGATCTAGATTGGCTCTGTTAGATCTCATCTTGCATAATGATGGCCTCAGTCTTAGAGGTGCTAATTTTCATTCTTGCTGCTTCACGCTCAGATGCGAACCACTCCAGTGAACCACCTGATGGACTTCTGTGCAAATCCCAGGTTGTCCATAACGAACACCATGTCTGAACATAAGAGTCGCAGGTCAGTGATCGATTTTGTTTCGTCAGATCTGTGGCCGTATGTTTTGAACACTCGGGTGAAGAGAGGAGCTGAGCTGTCAACTGATCACCACCTTGTGGTGAGTGGATCAGGTGGCGGGGAGGATGCTGCACAGGCCTGGTGCACCCAAACATATAGTGAGGGTGCCTTGGGAGTATCTGGCAGAGGCCCCGGTCAATGAGATCTTCAATTTCCACCTCCAGCAGAACTTCAACCACATTCCGAGAGAGGCTGGGGTCATTGAGTCTGAATGGACCGTGTTCCACACCGGAGGCAGCTGACAGGTACGGGCAGGCCAAGTGGAGTGGCAGTAGCTGAAGCAAAAACTCGGGTGAGCGAGTGAGTTCCGTGAGGCCATAGAACAAGAGTTTGCGATTCTGGCAAACCGTTAGGCGACTCAGAAAGGGAAAGCGGTGCTCTACTCATACAGTGTATAGTGCGGGTGGGGTGCTGCTGACTTCAACTGAGGATATAGTCGGGCGGTGGAAGGAATACTTCAAGGACCTCCTCAATCTCACTGACACCTTCCGTAGAGAAGAAGGGTCTGGGGAAGAGGGGGATGACTCTCCGATCACTAGGGGTGAAGTCACTGAGGTAGTTAAACAACGCCTTGTTGGCAGGGCCCATGGGGTGGATGAGATTTGGCCTGAGTTCCTTAAGGCCCTGGATGTTGTAGGGCTGTCTTGATTGACACGCCTCTGCAACATCGCGTGGAGATCTGGGGCAGTGCCTCTGGATTGGCAGACTGGGGTGGTGGTTGGAAGGTGTGCTCCAACTATAGGGGGATCACACTACTCAGCCTCCCTGGGAAGGTCTATGCCAGGGTACTGGAAAAGAGAGTTTGTCAGTTAGTTAAACCTCATACTCAGGAGGAACAGCACAAGGAAATTATGCATTATACCTTACTGCATTATGTGCCATAAAGGGTTTTCACATATGCACTGCAGCCATGAACATTTCTCAAAATTACCCAGTGAAGCTGTATGTGAGATTTTGAATAAGTGAGATTGAACATTAAATGACCAGCTTCCTATAGTACAAAATCGGAGTAATGTCTGATTGAGTGAAAATAGTGTAATAGTCTGGAAAATTCACAGCAGGCAAAAGTCATGTGTCATCCCTCCTGCCTGCTCTACCCACATGCCACCTCACACCTAAGACACTTAAGACCTGATTCTTCTGACACTGTCCAGAGATTATGTGTGTACACAGCAATGGATGATGAATTCCCCCAAATCTTGCAACTTTATAATGAGACATGTTTTTTTCTGAACTATTTGCCTATAGAGTATTTTACAAAGTGGTGAGCCCCTCTTTGACTCAGCCTGTCTTGGAAACTGCTTTTTTATATACTGCCAACAAATGTTTTTAGTAGTTTCTCAGATTCAGTGTTTGATATTGTCACTGTACTATTTTCAGCTAAACGTGGGGTTCAATGGATTGGCAAATCATTGCACTCTTTTTTTTAAATTTACTTTTGGACTGTTAGTATTTGTGTTGTTTTGGCACTGAGGTTATAATATCCATCCATCCATTTTCTTCCGCTTATCCTATTCAGGGTCACGTGTGGGGGCTGGAGCCTATCCCAGCTACCATAGGGTGAGAGGCGGGGTACACCCTGGACAGGTCGCCAGTCTGTCGTAGGGCTAACACAGAGAGACACACAACCATTCACGCTCACATTCACACCTATGGCCAACTTAAAATCACCAATTAACCTAACCCCACTAACTGCATGTCTTTGGACTGTGGGAGGAAGCCAGAGTACCCGGGAGAGAGCCCATGCAAATACGGGGAGAACATGCAAACTCCACATAGAAAGGCCCAGGCCAGATGGTGGATTCAAACTCAGGACCTTCTTGCTGTGAGGCAACAGTGCTAACCACTGCACACCGTGCTGCCCGAGGTTATAATATGCCCTCTTAAAAGTTAATATCCATCTTTAGACTGAAAACACTCTGTCCATGCTCTCCAGTTGTGAGGGAAAATGTTATTTAGTCAAGAGACTTGATGCTGTAAATATAACACCTCTAAATGAAATATGAATCTGTAATCTCCAAAGCAAGGACCCACTGTGTCAGAATGGATATTCTGCAGTGTGCTGCTGACTTATATTGGTGAGCAGCTGACATTAATGGCAAGCTGGGCACCCAGGTGTGGAATATGGGGCTAAGTAACTAAATTGTGATGAATGACTCACAGGTTTTCTTTGCAATGTATCTTTTTTTATGGAGACGTAGTAGGCATCACTTCTGTTCTCAGGTCTTTGCTACTGTAGAAAAACAAACAAACAAAAAACAGATGAGGGTTTTTCTACAAATTATTTATATATCTGTGATATTTAACAGTCAATTTCAAATACATTCATTTTTGATTCATAAAATAAAATACAACTTTTCCCTTCAAGTTTCAAGAACACTGATGAAATTACAGTCCATAAGAGAAAAAGCATAGGGGGAATAAATCTTTCCATAGACCATCATGCAGTTAAGAAACAATATACAATATATTTTGATTAGAGAGCACAGCTCTCATTTTTTTTTTGCAGTTGGATAACCTCTATTGTCATAACCTCTTTTTCCATCCAAGGGGTTTTAGAAAAGTCAGAAATCATTAAACGAAGCAAAGGTAGATGAAAGGTTGAGCGGCAGTCAGTACACTAAGCGAATCATTACACAAATTATTACTAAATTGCTGTTGGAATACATAGAAACCACTGATGATGTTTAACAGTAAGAGAAAGTCAATTAATTAATCCCCAATTCCAAAAAAATGTTTAATCCCCAAAAAAGGTGAAAACCTGTTATTTCTATCCTGTTTACTGGGGTTACAGGATATGAAGATAATCAAAGCAAAACTAACACTTCAAAACTTTTAACTTAATACTACTGCCAATGTAGTCAACAAGCAGATCAGGATCAACATACAATTTAATCTGCACCTCAAAGAACTTTTAAACTCCACATGACTTACACATTTTCTGAGAAACACCTTCCCACTGTGTCACCTCACTAGCCATCTTTCAGTCACGACTAGTGGTGACTTATAAGCTTGTCAAAGTAGAAGCTCAGTTTGACAACGCAAAAAAAAGCATGTTCAAAACAGGCAAATGCTGACATTCTTGTTTGAGCATGAGTAAAATTAGAAATACTGTACATATTCATTTACCCAGATCAGTCAGCTTGATTTGCAATGCAGAGTGATAACGTAAAATGCCTCTAAGACACCAAACATGCCCATTTTGAACACTTTTCTTACTTTACAAATTGAAACTGTCATATCAGTGCATCAGCAGCAGCAATATAATCAGCATTTTCAATGTGTGCTGTGAAAAACACACTAATTAACGCTAACATCAAGGCCTCTGCATCACATTTTCATTCTTTGTGTTCAGGTTTAAGAACTGTGTTGAGCAAAAAAATGTGGCAACATAAATTAATTTAGAATTGCTTTTTTATGTACAGTTATGAAGCTTTAATCAGCCCATTTACCATAGTCTTGTGTCTTTTTTGTGTCTTATATTAATGTCTGTAGGGAGGTGTTATGAATAAACTTGTCTTGTTATGGCTTGCTTTTCTGGACCACTGTCACATTAGAAATGTTGATATATTGACTTCAAATACTGTCACAGTGTAGTCACAGTCATTCAATAAAGAACTAATGACTTGTTTGTACAGTATATACCAAGACTTATTTAGAATTGCTGGTAATGGTCACAAATTATTTTGTCATTTCAAATAACAGCTGATTATGCTGAAGCTTGCAGTGAGATATTCATTCTTTGATGTCGATAAACCAAAGAATACATGCCAAAGGCTGTTTCAGTTTAAGTAAAATTCAACTCAGCCTTTGTGAGACTGGGACTGGAGCTGGAACAATCAGATTGTTGAGGTACTCACTTGAACAGGTCCTTCCTCTCCAAGGAGCCAGTCCCACACCAGCGGGAGGACAAAGGCGGATTAGCTGGCATACCATCCCACCCGTCTGGCCTCCACATCAGGACCAGACCTTGAGGTCCACAGATCCTGCCAATTAACTTGTCACTCACTCTGCTCTTTTTTTTCTCACTGAGACTTTATGGCTTCATAGGTGAAATAGCTTAAGCCCCTCAGCACCCTCCCACCCCCATTCCAAGTAGTCTGGCATGCCATTACGTTTACCCAGAATTCCCATCAGGAAAGGCTTTTGTGAAAAGAAAAGCCTAGTTGCATTAGTTGTTAGTCTAGTAGCATTTAATTTATCTATAATAAACAACATCTTCCAGTCTAAACAACCATGTACATTGTTTGACCCTACTCTTTGTACCAGCATCAGGAGCTTTTTGGCAGAAAGACTGCTAAACAAAAGACATCGTAGCTAGGCTTAGGAAAAGATAATGGTTTGAGGTAAAATCAACACAAGGTCAAGGTTGTGGAACGAATGGTCATGGTTAACAGAAAGAACTTCAGCACGGGTATGAAATCAGAAAAGAAATTTTTTTTTTTTTTTTGACCATCTGAAAACAAACAGCAGTCTGTCATGTTAAAGTCCCCGGTCTTCTTAGACTATCTGTGCCCACTGACCTCTGCTCTATGTAGATGTTGCTTTGTGTTATGTCAGCTGACTTTTTTCTTTATGTTCATAAATTACTAAAGGGCTAGGTTATTGGAAAGTAGACATGTTGTGAGGAGGCATTTAGTTTTCTGGCACTGAATGATGCCACCTCACATGCCAGGTAGAGGTCACTTAACAAAGAAATGTAATGGCTCTCATCTACGCAACATATTACAACTTGCTTTTCAGTATTTATATTTATGGTAGAATAACAAAAGGCATACATTCTTCCATTCAGAACTTGAACAGAATCTTTCAAGGGCATTAATAATGTCTAGTAGAAAATATAATTAATTCAGAATTAATTTACACAGTAATTAATCATCTATCATCAAGGTCTCCCACAGCAGCTTGATGTTAGTAGATATCATATTTTTGATAAGCAGGTATAAATCATCTGCCAGGGGCATGCTTTCCGTGACACTTATTTTGGTTCTTCACAAGCAAACTAAACCATGCCTCCCACGGTTACAGCATCAGCTTTGATAAATCTCATTAGCCTTTACTCTGCATGCTCATTTGCATTTGTACTTGTCTTTGTGTTTGCCAGCCTTGGGTTTCAGAGCAGCTATACATATGGTGATGACCTGATGAGTGACTTTTCAACTCCATAAAGCCAGTTAGGGTGCTTTGTAAATACCCCTATTACAATCTTGTATGGTTTTTAGCGTGCACAACATATGGAAAATCTATCCCACAGCTACTGTTTTTTTTATGACCCCAAACACTGCCAAACTGGTAAATAAAGAAAAAAAAAAGAAGAAAAAAGTAAGAAAGAAAATCGTATGTTATACAGAAGCAGTGGGTTGCACTGTGTCTCTCTGGAATACACAGTGCGTGTGTTTGGCACCCGCCTGAGCTCTCTTCACTGTAATCTTTCGTTTTTGTTTCTCTGCCACTCAATGATCAAGTCAAGCACTCATTTTGTTATTCACTATTCATATAGTGCATGAGCTTTGGTAGTAACACCAGCAAGGTAAACTGTAAATATGAACTCCATTACTACAGTATGAGTATTAAAATGAAAAAAAAAAAAGAAAAAATACAAGAGCAATAAAGCGGTCATACATCCTGTTTCAAAGGTTTTATCAATAACATTAACGTCCATGAGGTTGATGTTTTATGGTCATAGCTTTACTCTGTTAACATGGGATTGATAGATACAGTATTATCTGCAATGGGGGAGGGTGGATTTGAATATATTTACAGTCTTTATTTCCGGCAATCAAGGGAAGCATGTAAGTGTATGGTTGTTGCTCATTTATTCTATTTCTAGACAATGTTTTTTTTACTTCTATTGTCAGTCACATTGCAACATATGTAGACAGCACTGACTCATGCTTTTTCTTTAATCCCACCAATAACAATCACTGCTTACTTTGATATTGCATTTTGCAGGTATTGTATATACTCACTCTGTAATACTGTAACCACCTGCTTCTCTGTATCTAATTAATGGCATATTTTATCATACCCTTGGATATGACTTAAAATATAAGTATATACAGGAATTCATTTGTGAATAAAGTGAATCCTTATGGCAATGGCAATTTTATTTATATAACACATGTAAACTCAATGTGCTCAACATAAAAGTTAAAAACATAAAAACCTATGTAGGTCTACTATGCCGTAAGGCAATAAAAACAACAAAACAGACATTACAACACTCAGGCCAGCAGGCAGCTTGTTCCAAAGAACAGGACCACAGTAACTTAAAGCACCCTCACCACACTCAGATCTAATTCTGGGAATAGTTACAAGCTCTGCACCTGATGACCTGAGAGGTCAAATTGCATTATAGACTATGATAATATTTAGCTGCTGGTGAATTGTGTTGGTGAACTACATAAGCAGGACAACAGAGGCCAAAATTTTTGGGTCCTAACTGACCGGCTGCTTTAAGTAGCTTAAACAAAAACTTTAGAACATTAATAATACTTTTGCTGCCACAAAAACACATTGCTGGAAAAACAGAAGGGATGTTTTGATAGCTAAACTTTTTGCAACCTTGCAGATTCATGACTAAAATGTTCTCTGATCAAGTTAGAATAAAGGTTTCTCTGGCTGGCATGAAAATTTCCTGTACAACTCATTTGCAGTTATTGTTAGGAGACACGTGTTGTGAAAAGGTTTAATCACCATTTTTAACACTGGCATCAACATATATATTTATATATAAAGAATATATTTAATATGTATTTATAGCTTATATTTCAGATCATCCACTAAGGCGGTCCATTTAACTCGCATGGCCATTTTAAGACAGGACTTCTCTTTATTGAATCCTGATATAGATTTTGTGCAGAGATGTCTATCTATACCATTACATATTATTTCACAACATCATCCATTCTACCTGCATTCACAGCTAAGCCAGGGAGTATAGCAAAAAGAAGGAGACACTCAGTAGTATCATAGTTTCTTTGGTTTGAAAGTTCACTTCAACTTCTTCAGCCTTGTGCTGACAGAAAAGGCCATGGTTAATCCTCAGTCCTTTTCTTTTTTTTCTTTTTTACCTTACCATGTTTTGTTCTCACGAGAAATGCCTGCAGGAAAAGTCTTCCCCTCATTTTCCAGTCCAGTCTTGGCAGCTGTGCTCGGTAGCTGGACTTACCGCAGCTAGTCGAAGCTGTAATATAATTTCGTATTGATTTCTTGTTGACCTCCCATGAAGCAGTCATCATTCTGTAATGTGCTCCACACGTCTTCTTAATGAAATCAATAGCCCTCCTGCCAAACAAAAGTCCAATAGCACTCACTGGGAACTCAGTGCTATTATAGACTGAGTATGGGGAATATTAGTGGGTTAAAGATGGAATTTTTACTGTTTTGGCTTATAATGAAACACAGATGAGAATATAGTTTGTAGGAATAGGAATATATAGTATTATAATTAATTATATTTTTAAAATATGCATATATTCATGGAAACAGGTGTTCACAAAAATTTAAAATTACTGTTCATTGCTATATTGAGAATGCAGCATGAGAATTTAGTTGCAGACATGGCATGTCAGTAGAGTTTGTATTATGTGTAAGATGTTGGCCGATTGTGGTTAAGCTGTTTCTGCAGCTGTGGTTAAATTTGTAAAATTGTTGTGGGGTGGGAAAATAATAATCTTGTGAAAAGTTTACAGCTTCATAATCTAGACATGTTGTCAGCACATCCGCTGCATCCATCTTTTTGCTATGATGGAGTCAACGAATGTGGCATCTCCCACTCTCATAACACTTAATTTTGACAGCTAATATACACAGATTATGATTTATGCAACAGAATTGCTTCAGAGGAATTGTAAACAGTGAAATTTCAAATTGTGACTTGAGGACCATTCATCACAGACACTGCCACAGTTTATTATGTCGATTCAATTCTACTTAATATGACAGGGAACTTTCACAAGGGAAAATAAAGTGCATATTACGATGAAAAATCCTGTTGGCGGGAGTCACTAAATCTGTCAGTTCAACATGTGCGTTGCATTGTATTAATGGAAGTAAATTACTAATCCCCTAGTGTGCAGAAAAATGGTGCATGTCAGGTCGAGTGGTCCGGAGGTGACTTTAAGAGTTTGGGTGAAAACCAATATTGTTCAGTTTTTTCTTATAGAGCAAATCTACCTCTGAAAACATAACATACTCAACAAAGCATAAGGAAACTGTGTCACAGAAAATCACATATATGCACACATATACAGCACATGACGATGAAACTGCCTGCATTATTGCAATATAAAGTAAGACACAATGTCACCTCAGTTTTGTGTGTTTCAACATATTCACTCTCTCCTCTGGACTGTGTGTGGTGTCCTTTAACGTGCTTAACACCCACTATCTATTTGGACAAGGCTACTGTCTACCAGTGACAGCACTGTTGTGGAAACTGTCAAGGTGACTTTTGCACATCCGACCCAATATGCCAGTGGCACTAGCTAAGCCAATGTTGACTGTGGGGCTTTTCCACAGTTTAATTTTGAAGAGCTGCTTTGGACCTCCACCAACACAACAAAACACCACACTCTGGTCACATTTGAAGTGGGCATGTTATAACAATGTCAAAGGTGGGTTAAGTAGTGTTCTCAGAGTATATACAGCTTTAAAGTGTTTAATTTCAGGGATATTTGGCTGGTGTTCAACTTCTGATGACTTCTGAGTAAGAATTAATGACACAAAGACATGTTTAACTTACTGTTCGGGTAAAATTTGACCCATTTTGATATTTGACAGTAGTAAAAATACCCTAAATGTCATTCTTTTAGCCTGAAATTTGACTACTTTTCCTCAAGTGACCCAAAATACACAAAAATTAAAATGTTTAAAAATTTGACACTGTTGTACACGTGCTATAAATTTTTGCACATTCATGCTATACCTATATCTATTCAGATGGATTTTAGATCCACCAGTGTGGGTCAAATTAAGAAAAATGGTGGTTTTAGGGAATCTTGAAACTGTACATGCCATGTTTGTGTTTTTTTTTTTTTAATGAGACAGTGGTGACAGAGTTCAGCAGAGACCTTGACACTCTCATGAGAACTGTCTGTGTTCCCACCACATTTGCCAAGGTTCCCACGCAGACAGGCACCTGCTGGTCTTTGAAACAGTGAAAGAGCAAAACGGCATAGGAGTGATCATATACGGTGCACAAAATCAACAGAGGTCACACAGAGATCAGGGGGTGCCTCGACCATAAACAGTATAAAGTAACTACCGTGACGTCACCTATTTGGTTTCTGAAGTCCCGTTTTGATGCCTCGAGATCAGCATTTTCGCCATCTCGGTTTCAAAAACCAGCTGTGAAGAGGAGGGGCAGGTCTGACTGTGAAGCCGCACGCTCATTGACTAACAACATGTCAATCAAAAGTTGTTAGCCAATGAGCATACCATGGATAATCCTTATTTTTGAAACATAGTATGACCAAGATTTACAAAGTAGACTTAATTTTTTTATTCAATATGACCCAAAGCAAGTAACTGAGCCCATAAACACATCAGGAAAGTGTTTACAGAGGTCAAAACAGAAAGCTGTTTTCCCATAGACTTCTATAGGACCAGACGTCCTTTTGCAACCACAGCTATGGCCATCCGGTGGCCTTGAGATAGAATGCAGGCCACACTGGCTTCATTTTTCTGACCTTAAAGCTACGTGCAAGTTTTATACTGTCTACGGGCTTGACACAAACATGAGATCTGCACCTGCAATGTAACTAAGTAATCTAAAAATAAACAAATACAAGCTAACTGAGATTTAACAAGATTAAAACAGTGACAAAAATAGGGGTTGGGGGTTCATGAGATTATAAAGACACCTGAGCTGCCATTTCAGTGAGTGTGGGGAACACGTGGTTGGAAGGTGTTTCACAGTTGTAATGGTTATACATGGTTATATATATAATAATGAATATATAATGAATCCCAACAGTTCCAGAACGTTCTTGCCAATTCCACTTTCAGTGAAATATATTTCAGTAATCATCACTGTTAAGTTTTTATGTCTTAGGTAAAACATGATATGATATTGTGTGATAGCAGATGTTTTTCTAGTGTTATAAAACCTAAAAAAATACACAAAATAAATAAATACATAAAAAAAAACATTAACTAAGGATTATTCACCTATTTATTAATGCCAGATTGACTATTTTTATGGTTTTATTTTATTTCTTTATTATATGGTTATTCTAAATAGATCTGCAGTTCCAAATTCAGTACAGAGACCTATTACAAGGGAATTCTTGGTCCAGACCATACTGTGAAGGCATGAAATATGAACAGTATGTAAGGGCTAAAGCAGCGATTCATTTCAATGTAAAGTTTTTCAAGGTGACACAAGTCTGCTGCTCTTCATCAGTGTAATATAAGGGGATCAAAGCTTCTGAAGATGATTCATTTTTAATGGAAATTAAGAGATTTCAGCAGCACAACATAGGGTAATATTCTACAAATAAATATGGCCAGGATTTTAAAGTCAACATTTTAAGGCTTTTCAATCCAGCATTTAGACATTTGTGTTGAAAGACAAATCATAGAAAATATAATTAAAGAGTTAACTGAGCAAACAAAGTATGAAAAAAATAAAAACATTTAAGAGACTCCCTCTGATATCTGGAACAACTCTGACATGACCACAGTACTTTTAAAATCCTGACTCCAGCCCTCGAAGTGATGCAATAAAACTAAGCCAGTGACTTAAATATCAATCCATAGTTGTACCTTCTGTCTTTATCATGTCATGTAAAGCATTTTGCACAGCATAAGTAAAACATGATTAATGGAGTTTACTGATGTCACATTCTTTAATCACTTTCAGTCATCTCTGACCACCATTTAAAGTGACTAGAGAAAAGTGAAATGTTGAGACATTTACACTGCACTTGAAATGTTACCCTTTGTAAGAGTGAGACACAGTGTCTCTTGAGGATAGAAAGAAGACAGTATGATATGGGTACTGGGTTCAGGAGCCAGTGATTGGTTGTATACTTAAAGGGTAAGCGATATCTTCAGCTGGAGTGAGGAGAAAGTAGGGACATGTCTGATGGGGTTCATTATCAGATAAAGAAAGAGTCCTTATCCTCATGGATTTAGAAAGCTGAACTTATAAACTCTTGCTAACAATAAAAAGAGCACCTTGTTTTCTCACTACACTTATTTACTACTTTAACCATTATGTAGTCTTTTACCATTATTGCACTGTATTCTTACAGCATGTTTGAGTGTCACAGAATCAATCACATCAGCTGCCGTGACAGTTTAAGGTTCGCTACAGTAAGACTGACAACCCCCCATGTTGCTCGTTCTTTGTAAGTCACTCTGGATGTGAGCATCAGCTAAATACTTTGAATTTAAATGTAAAATGTGTTTGGTATTCATGTGCAGTAGTGTGTCAGCACCTGCAAAATGAGAGTCATGGTATAGTCAAGAGCCACTGTAGGTCTCCACTACACACGGGCTTGACACATTAAATAGCTTTCAAATGAACAACAGCAGAGAGCTGGCATGTCTGACAGAGTCTGATAACATTATATACATGTCCGTCACAGTCATGGATGCTTGAAACATGAACGTATGTGTTACTTGGCTTCAGAAATATCAACCCTTGCCGGAGAAAGCTCTAGATTTGCACTGGGCCAAGGCGAGGGGATAGAGAACGACATGGGAAGGGGGTGGCAGGAGTTGATGGGGGCTGGGGGTAATGCAGAAGCAGAGGAGTGAAAGCACAGGCGTGAAAAATGAAAAGCACAAATGGTGTTGACGGAATGAGCACTAAAGAGGATGGGGCAAACGTCTGCACACCTAATGAGTTCCCTCCAAAGACAAAGAGACTGTCCTTCACAGCAGACTCTAGCAGCCAATTCCCAAAAATGCAAATACAAAGATGTACCGCAACAGTATGCAAACACTTGAGAATAAAGACAAACTAGGCACTTGTACAAACGCCATACGGTACAATGTATGCAAAAACAATTCTATACAAAAGCATCACATGCAAACATGCATGTCTTATTAACATGCATACCATGTACACACATTCACGAATGCACTCATAAATACATACTATAGAATGACTTTATTTTTAACCATCAACATAAAGTAATTATAACACACTGCCTGGAAACTGGGTGTCAGCCAAAAATCCA
>VUQI01009792.1:65502-78160 GCA_015106735.1 Paratilapia polleni
GGGGGGGCACGCAAACGAGGAAGATGGACAATATGAAAATTACTAAATCATTTCAAGTAACAAGTTGTCAAGATTTTCTCCAGAGGGAAACGATTCCAAGTCTAACAGAAGATCGTTTTGTAAATTTGATGCACAATACATTTAACCTTTTAACTGCTCAGCCCGTCTGCAGGGAGTAAAATGCTTGTAACAGTCTGCCTGTGAGCTCATATGAAGATGTTAATTTAGAAGTCAGTTAATGCATGAACAATACGAATAACTATTCTTCTACTTTGGCTGACTTTTACAACATAAAGTATCCAGAAATGTCATTCCATGATCATTCAGTGAAGATTTTTTTTGTGTATCTCATGCACTCATTATTTATGTGAGCAAAAAACTCAGCCTGTCGTCTCCCATTTGGTAATTATTAAAGACAACAACAGGTAACGAGAAAGTCAGCTAATGAATGTCAGGGATAACTGGGTAGTTTGAAAGAGGAAGAGATTTTATGCTGTTTGCTGCTTACAACGTGGTGTGTATAGGAACCCATTTAAAAATAGACTAGCATTTAAAATGGGCCAGATAGTAGATAAAGCAGCCTCTCTCTGCCAGAGTAATGAGTTAGGACCCACTCGCTCCATTAGTGGAGAGAGAGACACAAACACACACACACACCCATCTGTGGCAATTAGATGTTAGCAATCATCAGATTATCATTTTTACACAATAAGTTAGGACAAATCATCAATATTTGCCTGGTCAAATGGATGCATGCAAATGAGATATGGTAATAAGCATTTGTGCACATGAGCATGCATATCTGTGTAGCATCTTCATGTGAGCATGGTTAAATGCATGTTTTAGTGTGTGCAATTTGAGTTTCTTTTATGCTTATTCAGACAGTAATGTCTACATGGATGTGCACTTATTGGTCTATGGTCAACATGGGACATTGGGATAATCTATCATTGGTGTAGCTGCAGATTAGGAAATAGAGAACAGCAGATGGGTCCCTTCAGTCCTCCATTCCTTTGTCGTCTGCAGTTTAGCAGGATAAGCAAGTAGATATACTGTCAGTTTTCTGTACCAAGACCCCAAACACCAACAGAAAACACAAGATGGCTGATAGATTGATAATCCAAAAACTTAATATTTCCATATGCCTACACAGAATCATCATTCAATTTCAAGTTAATTGTGCTATTGGTACTATGAAGAGTATCTTATTTAAAAAGACCATATTGCTATTGAGAAGCTATTTGAAAGTCAAAACATGAGCTGTGGCACAATATTGTAGTCATGTCACAACATCTTGCCGTGTAACTGCATATTGTTTTATACAGAAACAGGGGAAACTCCATGACCAAATTCACTGGTAAATTAACTGATAAAATGGGAGCAGGCAGGGAAACAGCAGGAAAGAGCTTGTAGGCACATCAAGTGTGCATTTGTATTATGGGGACTGCCCAACTGAGGCATTTTGTGGGGATGTTTAGAAGCTGCTTTGCACAGCTGATCCCAGACCTAACATTTGAATCAAGTGAAGCAAATCATCAAAGACATGCAGATGTACCTAGCCTCAGGCCCAGCAATTGTCTCTGCATGAAGGTCTGCAAACAACCACCAATATCCTACCAGTAGCTTCACCCAAACCACGAAGTGCATCACTCCACTGACATGTAAAATGTTTGGGTGAAGTTATGCATCACCTCTATCCTGTAACACTGTAACAATTCCAAAACCAATAAATTACCTTTAGTCTACAAAGTGCTCTCTTGTAATCTTGAAAAAAATCAGAAAGCAATGAAAGTATATGTTGATTCTCTATCAATATTTCTTTTTTCAGAGTAAATTAGTAGGTTATGTCCATTTATGTTAGCAGTTACTTATAAAATATGCCTTCACTGCACTGTAGAACAAATGCTTTTTGGGGTTGTTTTTTCAGCTGCAGTAAGCTACAAAGATGATGGTTGTATATTGCTTATCCCTACTCTGTTCCAACAACATAGCACATATTTCAGTGTCCATTGAGCAGCAGTAAAACTGACAAACAGTGGTATCTATTGCTCAACCACTAAGGCCCATTGTACAAGCAAAAGCATATAAATCAAGTATCATTATCTACTGTATTTTGCTGCCCATCTGTCCTACTAGGTCACAGCAAGATGCATTGCACTTGATCAAAGTGTATTCTGTTTCTGAATACTGGGGTTATACACTAAGTATAACACAGGGAAGCAATGTAAAACAAGCTTTAGAAGAGTGTTGCAGAGCAAGAATAGGAAAGCAGGAACATGAGGTCATGGCTCCCCCTATAGTGCAATAGGTGTAAAGCAAAATGTGCTGGGAGGAGAGACCCTGAGAACTTCTGTTCATTCACTCTACTACCCTAGGAATGACTGTGAAGCCATTGCCAATTAATATACTCAACAACCAGGAACTACACAAGTAGGGACAATTTATATTTCCCAAAATTTTGAGCGTAGTAAGGAAGGATGCTCATAATGATAGTAAATGAGGAGAGATTCATCCTAGGGATGCAAAAGTTGTTTGATCCACTGTCAGGAAGAATCTGGCTGCTGAAGGCTGCAGATCATGTAGGAAGGAGATCAGAGTGTTTTATCTTTTTCCGAGCCTCAGATGTCAGCCTTAACAGAAGTAATGATCCCACCCTCCACCTGCTGTGAATGCCTCATATTAGTAACTTTGTGCACGGGATTCATAAATGCTGTCTACAGCTGCCAGACGTTTAGGGAAACACTCAGCTGAACTAGAAAAAGAGAGAAAGAATGAGAGTTCTGGTTGGGAAGTTACTAATGCAATGGTTACTTCTAATTATTTAGCATTCTCTAAACACTTTTTAAAGAAGGTTATAAAAGTACTATCCAGGTTGCAACCATTAAGGAGATCACAAATGCAGCAGTAAAAGCAGAAAAAAAAATTCTTCTTCTCTGTGTATCTTTGACAAGGGCCTTCACCAAGTCCTTGTAAAGACTGGAGGAATTTGAACCACATGTCGGATATCCAAGCTTTGTGCTTTTATTTTCCCTGAATGGAGTCTTAGTCAGGTACCCCAGGTTCCTGCTTTCCAACAAAGTAGGGTCAGGAGGTTAGGCAGGTTGCCATTAAGCCCCTCTTTATCCTTTCACCCAGCAACCCCACGCCCCACCCCCCCACCCCCATTCACTATGCAGGAGAAAGGATCCAGGCTTTGTACTTGCTTCGTCACCTCTATAGCTTTAAGACTCAAGAGACTTGATCATGTCTCAAGTAACAGCCCAAGGGAGAGGCATTTTCAGCCTTGCTACCAGCACCTGAGCGGGGCCTGGTGGGCATCAGGTTGGGGTGGCTACAGGCTAGTTAGTCAAGATACTTCTCTCCCTAGAAAGGCTTTTTACCTCCTCCTCCTCCCAAGGCTTTCCTAGACTAGATGAGATATATAATCTGTCCAGAGTATTCTGGGTCTGCCCCTGGGTATCCTGGCAGGTGCCCTCAAAACCTCCAGTGGTATGTACTTAGGAGGCATCAAGATCACATGCCTAATTTCTTTTTAGAGCTGGTAGGAAGAAAAATAAAGTCCCAAATTAACAAAGAAATCAGACAAAAACTCTAAACCAAAGCATCAAAAGTTATATAAGGAACTTGAAGAGATATATGACTCTGAATACAAGAAGCACGACTCCTGCCATTTTAGCTGCAATGATCATCGAATATTCACATCAGGGAGAAATCTGTTACACAAGGAATCTTCTCAGAGGGCTAAACGGAGTCTTGCTGAGTCCCAGATAGATCGGCACTGACATTAACAGATATAAATGAGAAATCGTGCAAATTCTGGGAAGTATTAGATGTACAGCAAATGTGTGGAGAAAGAGTAATGTGAACAGAAACACAGAGTGGAACAAGTCTTAGCTGATTAAGATCAGCCACTCACTAGTTATTCTACCGAAACTAGAAAGAAAAGATTTCAAGGGTGTTACATCAATACATGAGAGAGATAGAGAGCAGAGTTTTCTATGAGGGGAGTGGAATTTACTGCTCTTATGCTTCATCAGTGTGCTGCAGTGGTGGCTGTAAATCTGCAGATTGATCAGGCTGCAGAGCCAAAGGGATCCAAAACCTTATCTCAGAGTAAGGGCTCAGCAAAGTCGAAAACCATTGGTGTGAGTGATGGCCGCAGCTATCTGGCTTCTACCTGGATCCTGCTGCTTACAAGCACAAATATAAACATAGTGTAAACAGCAGAATAATCTCTTTCTTCCAGACCATATGTAGTATATGCAATCCCTTACATATACTCAAGGAAAAAGAGGGAATGTAAAACTGATAACACAGAGAAAAGCTTTGTGCTCCTGCAGGAGGTTCACATGTACAGACATCTTCTTCATACTCTTCTTTCACGAACAGTTCCCTGCAGCACAAGTCTAAAACCTCTGCAGATAAACAGTGACCTCACCTTGGTCAAATCCATACCTTCCTGTCAGTCCACCATCCATGTCTGCCAAAAGACACTAAACTCAACTAAACCATGCACACTGTTGACTGAGGATTACCTTTATTGGATATCTCAAGCCTGAAGGCTGAAGAGACAAGCAGACTTGCCTGCCAGGCTCACGGAGGGCATCTCTCTTGTTAATACTGCAGCAGCCTTTGCCTTCAGTAGTACACAAGGTAGTGATCTCACATGGTGGATGCTGGGGAGGGACAAGGAGTTCATGCTCAGAGAAAAGAAAGCTGCAGCCTGCTAACCCCACGGCAATGATACTGCAGCTTCCTCCTCCTCGTTGTGAGTCTGAGGGTGTTGCATTTGAAGTGTTAGTCTGCTTAGCTGGCAAAGACCCTAAAATAGCTCAAAAGGATAGCTGTGGAATGATAGAACCTGTTCAATTCTATTTTTAGAGTATGGAAGACAGGGTGTGAACATGCAAAGAAAATAAATATGACCAGCAAGTAATTTACATACCCCTTCAAGCTGTCGGCATGTTTTTGTAATCTGACAACTGTGTAAAAAGTCTTGTAATACTGATTTTAGTAGATGTGTTAACTGATTCACTCTGTCATGCCATCAGTAAATGTTTTTTTTTTCTTTTCTTAATAAAAATTTCCTCCTGATATTGTTCCCTTGAACACAAGAGACTCAGATGCTCCTAATCTTTGTGATATATGGTCTTCATGAGCTTTTTCAATTAATGCTAGACTAATCCAGTAATCATTTTGCTAGATCTTAATTAATTTAGTGCTGCAATTTAGTTTCTCTTATCAAACAGTGGGGATCTCTCTAAAGAAAAAAAAAAATGGCATCCCTGTGGAAAAGTGAAATTCCTGCAGCCTACCTTGATCCTTTACTACATTATATCTATGGAAGAGTGCTATTTTACAATAACACTATACTCTCCCATATTCCACTCCTCATTCATAACCCAAATAATTAATGCAGTTGTTTTTATTACACACACTGAATTGTTTGCAGTAAAGCAGCTGGTTGCAACTGTTGCACATCTTCATGTAGTGTGTTACATTATTCAGTTTGCTTAGTTTCAGCCAGAATGATCAAAAGAAAAGGATTCCAGGAAAACACTATTGGGAATTGATAAAGAATTGCAATTGTCAAATCATTAAATCAACAACACATGCAAATATACAAATGAAGACATGGCATATTTTTACTTCACAAAGAGTTATAATAAAATCTGTCCACCATGTTAAGGAATATGAATTAGGATTTTTTTTTAAGTGAAAAGGGAACAGAACACAGTTTTCATCTTCACCTAATTCACAGACAGTGCTGTCCCAGCAAAATATATATAGGTATTTTGAAAATTGCGTCAACGAACGTTGTCTTAAGGACACCCACAGCGATCCTCATTCCCACTGTCTTTTCGAAGTCAGCGTGGTCCAAGGGGGCAGACACTTGTCTTTCTTGTGGCTGACTGGTGACCATAACTCTTTCCAGATGCTTCACTGTAAGAAATGGAAAGGTGGTTGTACAACTACAGGGTGAGAGAAAGTGAGCAAGGAGGGAGAAACCAAGATGGAGAGGATGAGCTCACTTTTCATTTGTGTTGGCTATAAATAAAGAACACATGCAGGCTATCCATCTGATACTTTTTCTATATAAGCTTAGCCATAAATCAGACTAAGCCAGAGTCTGCACAGATACATGTACATCCTTAGCAGATGGGGTAAATGGAGGGAGAGTGGGCGACTGGAAATCAAGAGGAGAAAGCGCAGGCCTGGATTTTCTGACCCAAAAGATATTGCACCATTCATGCTGTACTTTCATTCCATCTCTCTAAAAGGTCATCTGGTGGGAGGCTACAGACTCCCCACACTGTATTCCCAGATAGTTTCTGTTTACTCTCAAGTATTTTCCTTGTACAAAAAGAAGGAGAAATGTCACAGTTGGATTTCTTCTTGGATTAAATGTTGGACTTATGATAGTAATTTTGATGAATGTGCTTATTCTCAGATAAATATAAAAAAAAAAAAAGAGTGAGAGAACAACTGTATGTTTCTCAGAGCACTCATCTGTTGGAAAAAAGTACCAGTTGTGTCAGAATGAACCCTGACACAACTGGTACTCTTTCTCAGTAAATACAGAGAAAGAAAGAGAAAGACTTGGACTGGATGAGAATCTGTAGGCAGACATTTGCTTGTGTTTGCTGGGGTTGTCATGTTCTCTACAATCTCTGGTGAGCAACAATGAACCATCAGATACACTGAACATATATCACTGTAACTTTTCTTTCTTTTATGTCCTCCTCTCTGTCTGTTCCGTGTGATACTCTTCCTTTCAAAGGAATATTTCAGTGACCCATTTGTCAAATTAGACACTGTGTTACCAAAGAGCGTTTTCTGGCAGGACATGTGTGGTTGAAAAGAAGGGAAAGAACACAGGATAAATAAACACAGAACAAGTAAAGGGTAAATTTTATGACTGATGGTTTTCTGTGTGTGTGTGTCCCTGCGTCATTTGGCACCCCATATTACTGTTACGGTTTCAGGCATCCGAGGACCTGTTATTTGGTCACTCCACACTTCTCATCTCTTCAGTTTTAGTTTATGACGGCATTTGTGTCTGCTACAGGGGTTGTGTTTGTGGAAAAAAGTGTTGGTCAAGTTTTAAAGTTTTTTCTTCTCTATAACATATGCCACAAATTGAGGTTTGTTAATATTTTTGAGATAGGCAGACAGGAATGTCTAAGCATAAAGAAAAAGATGGATTGAGACAGAACAAGGGAGAAATCTTTCTGGCTGTAGTTTGATGATAAACAGTCTTTCTACTTTGTGCTGTTCAAGAGTTATTGTGTTCTGTGAGGACAATGGAGGTGTGCAGGGTAGAATCATTTAAAGATTGGAATAGGACAGAAACCGTTGCTAAAATAACCAAGCATGCACTATTGTTGCTGTGTTTATCTGCTGTGGAAAATACCATTTCTTTACCTTTTGCACACTATTTGTCTTGCACTGACAGCTCCTACAGCATAAGAGGCAGATGACTTGCCTGTGTCATGTCAAGAAATTTTGCATTAACATCCCTCTGCTTCACCCATGTATCATATGAAATTTTTATGCATTTTCAACTATTTACATGTCAAGGTTAGTCTACACTAGACAGCAAAAAGCAAAAGAATACAGAATACTTTGTATTCTGACTTTGTACAGAGTACAAACTCTTGAGCCACCATTTTTTTATATATTGCTAGCAAAATGGGAAATAGGTGCAGCGATTTCTTGAGACGTGCAAACATACATGGAAATACAGTAGATAAAACACAACACAGCTCTCTTAGACAAGCTTTATTGTAATTTCTTATAGAAGTCTTCAGGAATAGTTCTCCAGACTTCTTGAAGGACATTCAAAGTTCTTCTTTGGATGTTGGCTGCCTTTTGGTCTGTTCTCTGTCAAGATGATCCCCCACACCATCAATTTTGACAAAATCCCCAACACCACTGGCTGACAGAGCCTCTACTGTGTTTTACAGATGGTAGACACTCAGTGCTGTACCTCTCTCCTGACCTCCTCCCTCCATATTGACAATGATTTGAACCAAAAATTTCAAATTTGGATTCATCACTCAATAAGACCTGCTGCCACTGATTTTCAGTCCAGTTCTTGTGTAATTTGGCATACCTCAGCCTTTTGTCCCTGTTTCCCTTCCTTAACAACATCTTCTTGATAGCCACCCTTCCACTGACACCATTTCTGATGAGACTTCAGTGAACAGTGGATGGATCCACTGAAGGGTCAGATGCATCTCTCAGGTCCTGTGTCAGGACTTTGCTGGATTTTTTTTCCTATCTCCTAAGGCCGTGACTTTCAGACACTGTTCATCTGCTGTAGATAGTTTTTAGGCCTGCCACTTCTTCTTTTGTCCTCCACTTGTCCGGTTTTCTTAAATATTCAAAGAACCTTCAGAAACCATGGAGAACTATTGGAACTAAGAACACTTTGAAAAATTACAAGAAAGTCTGGCTCTTTGGAAGCAAAATATAAAGAAATGAAGAGTAGCTCAAGATTTTTGCACAGTACTGTATGTTGTAATAACATACACAATCCTTTAAGGAAACTGGGGTGCCATTTCATGTCGAGGCTGGGCATATATGTTACGTGATTACATAGCACAGGGTTTTATTCAAGTGACTCATATTATCATATCACGAATGAAATTAAGTTAAAAAAGCAAATAGAGAATATCTAATATGTGAGCTACCTCCACTCAGAGACATTGTTTGAACAAAGGTATTAAGGGAAATTACTGAAGGAAATACAATTCATAGATATAGACCATTCTGTCTTCTTTGTGGGTTCTAAACATTGAGGATAATATGGTTGAATTTTCCATCTAGTAATATTTTCGTTTCTTAAGAAAAACATCCTAAGAGTACTCTTCTGTGAAAGGTATGTGAGAGGAATAATGTGGATGTTTGTCTGTCAGCAAGATTATGCAAAATAACACCAGGCCGAATTTCACGAAATTTGGTGGAAAGGTGAAGCAAGGAAAAAAAGGGAGAACCAATTACATTTTACATTTATTAGAAACTGGGCATTCTGAATAATAATAATGTTAACAGGTATATATAATAGTGGAAGGGGTTAGGAAAACAGGGCAATAAAACTGCCAGAAAACTGTGACATACTTTGTATGAGACATGACACGAATCATGTGAGTTCACAGAATGAGTCAAAATTTACAATGAGTTTTTGCACGCTTCAGTTGTTGAAGTGTTTTTAATAAATTCTGGATAAGTGGGGAGCTCAAGTGTGAAAAAGGGGAAAAGAACTGTCATTCAAAATACCCTTTCGGAAACAAAAGCCATAAAGAAAGGATTCCACAGGGCACACAAAATCCAAATTAGCTCTGTCATGTTCATCTTACAGTCATTATAAATGAAGTGAATTTAAGTGTCAGATTATTAGAATATGTCAGAATATTCATGTCACTGTCACTCACCTTCCATAGGCTAGCCTGAGGTGATATTAGTGACAATACACAGGCTAAAGCACCAGCTCATGCTCTTTCACGTAGCTACAGCAAAACTCAGTAGTGACCAAAACATTTACCTTCACACAGACCTTTTAAAGACAAAGACAAAAAAAAGAGTCAGCAGGCATTTACACACAAAGCACTATAATGCATCTCTAATGTACACATGTGGAAACCTTGATGGGTTTCAGTAGCAGTCCAGACTAGCGCTGACCTCCTTTAGCAGAGAACAAAGATAAAAATAGACATTTGTTTAATATCAGGCTAATACATAACAGGTTTCACTTTTTTTTTTCATATGTCTGCATTGAAGGTATTTGTGTGATTTCCTGAGAGAAAAATTCAACAAAATCCATCTCCTCCAGCCACATGTCTCTGTGGCTACCTCCCTGCTCTCTTACTCCCAGCACCTCCCTTCATCTGCCCACTCTGCTTCTCTGTACTCTTTCAAATGTCACTTTGTTTGATACACAGGGGTGAAGACCAGGGAGGCGCGCAGACAGAGATTTGGCTTACTGAGACGTTTGCTTTATCATAGATTGTTTAATCCAAAACCTCTCCTCGGATGAAAATACACCAGACTCCCCTGGATCATTCCTTGAGGCATGTTGCCAGTTCATTCCAACATATACTGTAGTTCATTGGAGCCTGCAGCCGGTGGAACATATTGTATGAGAGCGTCTACTTTTACAGAAAGAAGCTTTAACCATGAAGCAGTACTAGAGTATCAAAACTTATTCTAAAAGTTGCGATAAAAACAAGAATTCTGTGTATGATATTTTAGCAAGATCAGCTTCATTTCAATCCTGACTGCTAGCAGAGATGAGGTGAACAGTGTTTTGCTGCTGTATGTTGTTTGTAATTGAATCCTTCCACGGCTCTCTGGAAAGCCATTAATCACTCACCTAATTGAGTCACGGACCAGTAATTAGCAGTGATTGGGAGCACGATGGTTGGAGTGATTCCCTTTGATTAGATACCCTTTAACTGTGGCATGGCAGCCATTGGGAGAACAGCCACAGCGCCCCCTGCTGAAGCTGACAGCTCCCCTGGCACATTAATTCATAGATGTGTTCAAAGCCAAGAACCCATGCCTACAGAGGAGAACTCCTACATCTGCCTCTGTGATCCTCACATGACCACATGGAGGTTAGTAGCCAAAAAACAGTGATGAAGAGCTTTCAAACGATGGAAAAAAAAAATATATCCCCCATGTCCTTTGAATGAAGCTCATTTAAAAGATATTAGTCAGTGTAACTAAAGGGAAGAAGATATTCTGGCAAATGGAAACACTTGCATATATTCTAATTAAAATGATAACAACTAATAAGATTATGTTCCTCACTCAGCCAAGATCAGTGGCCACACATTTAACTTTAGACAATTTCTCCTCGTGTAGTTAATCAGTGTGTATGCACACTTTCTTTCAGATGAAATGAAACCAGAAGGTCGTATGATAGCAGTATGGATGGATGGTAGTAGTCCAACCTGCTTGAAAACCTATCCAGGAAATTTCCTTACCCTAACCCTCAACAGATTATCAGTAACAATAAAAATCTCCTTATATCTCCTTAGAAGAAAATATCAAACATCTCTGAACTGTCAAACTGTCCTGCATAAATGTTTAAACTTGTATAAAAGTACATGATAAATAAATGACAGTTTCGTTCCAATAATACTATTGGATCCAGTAATAATTAAAATTTGAGAAAAATTAATGGCAACAACGTCTTAAATTAACAGTTCAGGAAACATTATTACACATTCTGAGTGAGACTGCTAGATAGGTAGAGTGCTACCTTGAGAAACGGGGTACTGTTACAGAAATGTTATAATGTCAGAATCATTGGCTATTGTGTGGTTCAGTGAAGGCAGATAAACCTTCTGGGGCATACTGTTTTTCTTTATGTCCGATTGGTCAGTTGGCATGACGAAAGCATTGGCTACATACGTAACTGAGAAAATCAGCTAAGAGCGTCAGATGCTAACAAAGCTTTACCTTTGGTCACATCAGTAAGTGTTTATTTTACAGGTAGATAAAGGCAAAATCACAGAACATTGTCTTGAACTTGTGTTAAATTATAGAGATTTTTCAATTTCTGTAGGGGCAATGCTACCAAAACAACAGGACTTTAGTGGAATCTTTAGTGCTTTAAATGCTCAGAGTGCATTAAAACTCTTGTTTGGTCTTGTAGCCAAGACTGAACAACTTAGTGTACTTTGTGTGTAGCTTAGACATCTGGACATAGAGGCAGGTGCTCATTCTTTGTTTGAGGGCATGCCAAACTGGCAAATAGGTGGGCATTATGATACTGTGCTACATGGTGACGTAAAAAAGTGGAAAATAGCCTGGACTCCAAACGAGGCATTTCAGGGATTTCTGTAGAAGTGTTATCTGTTGGTAAGATCCTCTATTTGGTGTGGATAATGGTCTTTGTAACTTTACAAACCTTTTACATGCACAATAAAACTAAACAACACACCAAAGGATTGGGAAACACCCAGAAAAGCATAACATGGGAACATTAACTTTATATTCTGTGCTTGACAAACATTACTCACACAAACATTTGTAGGCTACTAAATGAAAGAGCACGCACTCTTTGGCCAATCAAGACTCTAAGTCAGTTAGAGTAAGTAATTAACATAAACCACTTAACATATTACCTTATGCAAGTACAGCTATAGGTCAGGACCCCTTAGTAAACATAAAGACGCCTATGACACCCCCTGCACCCCTGCGTATGGTAAAATAGCAAGGATTCTGGAAACAGGCACCAGCTCTGTGAACACCAGATCAAACTGTTATGGTCTTGTGTTCCACTAGGAGTGAGTTAAAATCAATGACCAGGAGTCAGATGAAGATTACGGTTAGGCAGGATCCTCGCCGTATTACAGCCACTTGACCAACATGTCAGTTCCTGTAATAGTTTAATTCACTTCTAAGACACAGTGCTTTAAAAAAGTAATGTCAGCAGACCTTGACTGGCATCATTTTGCCAAGTACTTTAATTTCACACATGCCTGCACGAGATCATGTCCAGGGATGGCTTGTTTGGAGCACTTAGAAAGAATGACCAAAACTGTCATGTTATTATTTTTTTTAACTAATTTAGTGTTTTCAAATAATGCAGATGCTACTTGGCATAAATCTCAGCAATGATGGCAGCAGCAGTGTGTTGGCAAAA
>VUQI01009797.1:4381-29136 GCA_015106735.1 Paratilapia polleni
GATTATTAAAAGAAAAAAAAAAAAAAAAAAAAAAAAGAGTTTGCCCAGTTAAAAGCATATCAGCCTCAGTTAATCTGATTCCCCTGCCAGCACAATGGTGTTAGAGACTTAAAAGACCCAATGTTTTAACCTTTATAATCACATACTTGAACCGCCATCCCTTTCCCCTTTAATCAGGCCCACAGTTTGTTCACCAATCCAAAAGGGCAGAAAGAGTGGGGCCAGGGAAACGGGGGCAGGAATCTGCTCATTTCCTACAGCGTATTAGCAGGCCAGGGGACATGCGAGCTTGCTTGCAAAAAACACAACAGTAACGTTAAAAACTTACCACACTGACCACTTCCTGAAACTAAAAGAGAGTGCCTGTCACAAGAGCTACAATGTCAAGCAAACTAATTACCAAAAGACTGAGACAGATTTTGGCTATTTTTAAGAAATAGGAGCTATTGTTGCAGTACTTTTTAAATTATATTTCTCTCTCTCTTACCATGTGGTTTTCCCAGAAGAAGCTCTGGTGCCAAATAGTCAGGGGTTCCTAAAATGGGTGCACCCTCAACAGGCAGCGCTCCCCTTCGGACACTCTTTGGAGTCCTGTAAGGGGTATGGGAGGTCGACATGGGCTGAGGAGTCTGATGTGAGAAGGAAATAAAAGGATTTGTCATTTTACAGCTTTTCATCAAAATTTCCTTGACATGTACGTAGTCCTATACAATCGCTGTTCACTGAATCATAAATCAAATCTGTGACTGCCAACTGGAAGAAATGTTAAAACAAGATAACACAAAAGTAGTAATCCTTGTCAGTTGTCGTGCCCAAGATGCCAAATTGAAAGCTCTGTAACGCTGTAATCCAACATGAGAGGAAAAGGAGCAAAAAGGGGTTGTTTCAGACAGCGGGTGAACTCAGTGGTTTGCACCATGGCCCAGTAAAAGATAAAAAAAAAAAAAATTGATTATTTTAAACTGAATCAAGCAAAACTACTCTAGTAGATTGGAAGAATAAAAATATTGCCTTAAAAATGAGAGCAACAGGCCACCTTTAAGGGGCTACGTAGACTCCATAAACTATTGGCAGTATTTCTTATCCTTCTGTGCCTACCTGATAGAGAGAACTGCTGGAGTTGGTTCTGTTCTGCACCGGCGTTGCAGATCCAGATGCAGCGTGATAAGAAGCTGTTGTGGACACGTCCATTGCCTCCATAGATCCAATGCTAAGTCTGGACACCCCAGACATGCTGGAACGATTAATGGAACTACAATAACTACGGAAAGCCACGACATTTCGTGGCTTGAGGAATAATGGGGGCTGTGCTTCACCACAAGCAAGATCAGGGAATCGGTTCACAAAGGAACGTGGAGATTCGTCTCTCCCCGGAAAATGACGAAGTTTAGGTGTTTCAGTAGTGACGGCGGGAGTTTGTGGTAGTGATGCAGTAAAGAAGGAGTCTTTATTTTCCCTTTCTTCCTCTGGTGATAATAAATTCCTGTGTTTGGAAGGCTTAGTTGGCTGAAAGGATGCGTGGCTGTCTATAGTGAGAGACGTTTCATGCATAGACCCATCAGAGTCCAGGCTCAAGCTCCTGCAAACATCACTTGTCCCAGGAATTGGTGATGTGAAACTTGTATGCGACAGGTCTTTGGCCCCGTCTTCAAACACATCCTCCACCGGCTCTTCCAGTTCACAAAACAGACTTTTGGCTATAGCAATGGGACTGGAGCGCTTCGGCACCCGCCCTTCAGCTACCCCGATCCCCTCAGTGGAGGCCATGAAGTTGCCAATTTGGATGGTGGAAAATGTACCAGTCAAGCCAGTGTGAAACCTCGCAGTCTCTTCTGGAATCTCATAGAACCTCTTGTAGTCTGTGTTTCTCTTTTTGGCTCGGATGTCCAGCGTCTCTGGACTTCTTTCGACATCTGAAAACGTTCTCTTCACAGATGAGGGAATTGCTTGAACTGACGACAGACAAACATCCTCCTGAGCTGTGGAGACAGACTCCAGCTTGTTCGTATGAAAGCCTTTTTCTGCAGGATTGTCTTGATTGGACTGTTTTGATAGACTGCTAGAGGCCCTCTCAGAGAAACCAAAGGTGTCCAGCTTTGTGTGTGCACAGTCCTGTTTGGGCCCTTCGGACTCAAACTGCCCTCTGCCCTTCTGGTCATTTATGTGCTCATTTTCTTTCTGAAAAAAGAATGTTACAACATGCAATGAACTAACGTGAGAGAGAGAGACAGTATAGGAACGGATACAGGCAGATTTATTTAAATGAGAAAAAGCATAACTGTGATCCATCAGTTGAACTGACTTAATTTAAGATTTGGTCAGGACACTCCCAGTCATACACTTAATAGGTTATTAATTACACATGGTGGTAGGTTCACAGCCACTTACCTCCTCACACTCCCACATCGGACTGGTGCCACCTTCAGTGTCTGTGGTGCTGCCTGCACTCATTGTCTCAAACCTCTTCCTGGTCTTCATCAATGTGGGAGTCAGATTTTTTGTCAAATTATGAGGACTAAACACACTAGTCTTTGGTCCTGTAAAGATAACAGAAAATTAAAAAATTTTTTTATTAGCTATATATGTTCAATATATGTGAAAATATATATACTATATATTTTCATTCCCAGCCCAAGTCAAGACGATAGCTCTTGGGTATCTACCAGAGCCTGACAGTATCAGTCAATATTGACCTATCACATAAAAATCTGCAACAGCTTACATGTTGTCATGTGGTGTCTTCATGGTAAGCTGCTAACTAGTTTGTGAAATACATAGGTTAAAAGTTAATAATAATGACCCGGTCATTTTCCCTTTTCAAGATAACTGTAATGTACTGTAAGTATAGACATATAAAGAAAATATGCAGATATATCAATATGCAGTTTTTACTCTATAAAAATTAATAAAAACAATATCCATGACAACATACTTATTTTCCAAGGGTAGCGAGCTGGAGAATACAACTGATCTGTTTTCTTCATCACAGGAGAATCAAAAGATTTATTTCTTGGTTTTATTTTGCCGCATGACATGGGACTGGACACAACAGAAGCGCTGCAGTGACGTTTGCCTTCTGCTGCTGGTGTATTCTGTGTTGAATGAAATAAAGAAAGAGGGCAATTATGCAACCCAAACTATGCATGAAAAGCAACTAAATGGGAAATTTCTGCATGCAAAATGATTTCAATTCACTTACAAATCCAAGGGAGCTGATTAAAGAGAGGACTTGACCTGGGGTGCGGGAGTAATCTTTCTTTGGTTTAGCCAAAGATGGGGTTGTAAGGATATCCATAAGACTCAGCTCTGATATAGAAAGCACACAGGTAAAGAAATATTTGCTAATATTACTAAAGGCGATGGTCACAATGTGTAAAAGCTGCTGGCAAGTCATACCTCTGTCTAACTTGACTTTAGAAAGGCCAAAGTCTGTTAGTTTGATGTGACCTTCGTTAGATATAAGCATGTTGTCTGGCTTCAGGTCTCTAAAAAAAGCAAAGTTACAGTTCAGAAATATATATAAGACCAATCATTCACTATTATACGCATTTAATGACACTGTAAGATTTGCATATAGTGTAACAAAGTACCTGTGGATTATACCATGACGGTGGAGGTAGTCCAAAGCCAGGGCGACCTCTGAGATGTATTTTACAGCCATGTCCTGGTCAAAATAGCCATAGATATGAAGGAGAGATTTGACATCTCCACCGATGAGGTATTCCATTACCTGTAAGTAGAATACAATTATGTATAAATAATGATTTCGCAAACTAGATAATTCACAGTTTAACTGACACGAGTCACTGGGCGTTACCAGATAGATCTTGGTGGCTGTCTGAAGGGAGTAAAACAAGTGAACCACGAAGGGACTTTTGCTCAAAGCAAGTGCATCTCTCTCTGCCTTCATCTGGTTCGTCATGTTTTTATTAACCATGTCTGCTTTCTTCATCACCTACAGGACAGACAAGAGTGTACTCGAGTAAGCTAGATCTCCCTTTAGTGATTTAATGAGTTATCAAAGATAAAACTGACTAACCTTAATGGCATATAAGCGTGCATTGCACTTCTTCCGTGCAAGGTAGACCTTGCCAAAAGCCCCGCGGCTGATGGGCTTCAAAACGATGAAATCGTTGATGGACGGCGGTTTAAGATGATCCAAAGATTTCTCACTGGCACACGAGTGGTGCTTTTCATCCGCGTCCATTATTTAACTGCTTCAAATGAGGGTTGCGTCTCTGACAGCCGGTTAGCTCGAAGTAAACAACACTTAACATGAAAAGCAGCAACAACCTCTGGTTTGTTTTGAAATTTTGAATTCCACTGATCTTTCGCGGGGACCTCAACTTAGTTGTCCCAAAAGATGCCTGTGTGAAAAGCATAAAATGCGCTTGATGCGTGGCGTAATTAAGCTTCAGTTAATAATTTTAGCTGCCTGACTACGATTAATGTTGGTATTTCCAAAAATACTTTGGTTTTGAAAAATATTTTTATGCCCACTTTTTAAAAATTTTGATCAGACAGTAACGAACAAACCATGACATAAAAATTAAATAGTAAATTGTGTAACAACTGCTACGCTATTTTTACTGTAAGGCACTTAATTCAAGTGAAGCTTTATTTCTGTCATATACTTCTATACATTATCAATCAAATTTTTAATAAGTTCGGAGTTTTAGTTCCGCACACAACGGTAATGATGCAAGCACCACCCGGTAGTACTTCGAGTCGACGTCATTTTGTAGTCCATTTGACCTCGGATGCCGGAGAATCCATTTGCCGTTATTAGCTAAAAAGTTGTGTAACTGCTGAAAGTTGTGTAACGAGGAAAACCAAAAGGACGCCCCTTTCGGGAGGACGCATTCGTTTAGGTTATATAGAGGGTCTGTCCTCACTCACTAACCCTTCAAAGCCCATTTTTGTAGCACCTGTCGGCAAAAATGTTTTCACTCTCGTCGTCGTTTCAGCCACAGCAGGTAAGCCGACTAGATAACGGCTGTGTTCTTCTCACAGTGACTTTAGCCCTTAGTAAAGGTAGTGTTGCTTCGGGAGGACTGTTATGGGAGTTACAGCGATAAGGAGCTCTGTTAGCTGTTGTTTATTTCACGTCTTTTCTTTAGCTCACCCAGTGTTAGCATCAATATAACGATTACTCTCAGATCAGCCCATGCTTACGTCACATTGTGTCATCTCATTGTGGAGCAACGACAAGCGTGCTACGTGAGGTTTCGATCGTGACTTTGCGATCTGTCAAGGAAAAGCTTGGGGTTACATTTAAATAAAAGGTTTAAAACCATCTTCATAGAGTAGAGGTTACATAACTCCCATACATCTGACGTTTGTGGGTCAAACCGCCCTCTGTGCAGAGTAACACTGATGTAACAGTCCTGACTCCGCTGTCCTGTCTGGAAGACTCCTTTAAAACCCAGGCAAAGTGAAATAGGAAACATTAGCTGTACATGCAGAAAATTCAAGGTGGTAACCCTTTGCTATAAGAGCGTCTCCATGTGTCTTCCAGATGATAGTGCCTCTCAGCCAGCTCATCAACGCTCTCCACTCTCTGAAGAACTCAGCCACAGCTTCAATCCAGACCCTTCACAAAGACTTCAAACCAGAGCACAGTTCATTTCTAAAAGAGGTGAGATCCACACCACAGATGCATCATACACATTCCTGAGGGTAGTAAGGCTGAAGGAGGTATAATAAAGAAATCATACAAAGCATTGTTTACTTACAGTGGGCTACCTAAGGGAAATGACAGATGTGTTGACAGTGGCATTGTAGAAATATGTTCATTTGTTTGGTGAGTCTTTACCAATGCAGCTTTATAAATATATAATTTCAATATAAGTTTCCCATTGAAAAATATAGTTCATATCCTTATAGTTTACTACACTATAGTAAAGTATATAAGCATTATGTCTACTTTTCAGTCTTACTCTAGCTAGGAAACGTGTTTCTACACCTGCAAAAAAATCACAAGTTATTTGCCAGAGATCATTTTTGCGTATCTCAGAGTACATTCACTGTTTGTTTTTGGGTTTTTTTAATATCTCTAAAAAAAGCGTTTTGAGGCATGTCATCTCACTTGCGGGTGACCAGTTGATCTACAAAGTTGCAGATGACCTACCTTTGCTATCATTTCTTTATAGCCCAGTGTGAGTCTGAAGGATCTGGGCCTGTCAGAGCTCAGGGTGAATCAGCTGCACGAGCTGGTCAGCAGGTTATTGCCTCCACCAGGACCAGAAGAGCCTCCCGCTGTTCCTTCGATATGGAGGACGAGCCACGTTTCTGCAGACAGCTTCTTTCACAACAAGCACGGTGAGAATCTCAGTCCAGTTTTATTTATTTATTCAGATGTTTTATTGTGAAACGGTCCCTGAGTGTTTTTTTTCTTTGTCTCACAGGGTTTTCACACAGGAATTTGGGGGGTTTTGGCTCACCATTATTCCACAGACAGTACCACAGCCCACTAAGAGAAGCTTGCTCACAGCTACAATTTTTACCTGGTAAGAAGCAGACTTTATAAAACATTTATTGACACTAAAACCCCTTATGGGCTTGCACTCACTTCCATTTATCTGAAGGCATCTGAACCTTTTGGCCTCATGTCTGAATGAAAGGTCATGACACAGTAAAATTGATGCTTACTCGTATCTTTCAAGACTACACAAATCTCAAGTGCACGCATTTACGTACATGCTCTTTGTTAGCTGCTTTTTGTCTTGGTCCATGCCTTAAACACCAGTAACATGAGAAAACAAATTTCTGCTGGATAAAAAAAATCAGCCTGGTATTAAACCTTTTTTTAATTTGCAAGAAGACTAAGACACTTGGCTGTGATGTGTTTTTGCTAGTCTTATTTGAAAAGACGGCTCTGTTGGAGCTTATGTGGGAAGTCTGTGGATACACAAAGCAAAGGATTTTGGGTATGCAACCTATGTGGACCTGCTTGCATGCATTCTTCTAAAATAAAACCCCAGAAAACAGTGCATAGAGTACTGACTGATTGAAAAGTGGGCTTGAACAGAAAGGGAGCAACAGCAGAGTTCATCGTGAAGATAAAGATGTGTGAAGGAATATGAAAACGGCTGATGTCAACTGCACTGGACAGCTTTCATTGTTTTTAACACTCAGTGTCACTTTACACCAAACAGGTTCTTTTCTGTTATCACCACGGTCTTCACAACAGGGGCTGAGCTAAAGGACAACAAACATGCTGGTCCCTTCACTCATAGCAGTACCTTACAGCACATAAACTGTGCTCTGTTGTAACAATGCTGGAGAGGACTTAATGTTCAAAAGTGTAGTTACGTGTTATTAGAGTAGTGCTAACAGTGTGACAAGCCTCCTTGTATGCCATTGACTCAGTCAATCAGACATTTTACATTTATTTTCCTTGTGTCTGTATTTAGACATACTCATGACAAACAGCTCTCTTTTTAGCAGATTAATGAAGCCAGTAATGTTACATATCCCATATCTGAAAAGGGGTTAAGGTGCTTGAAGAGTAGGGTCACATTTCATGTTTTTTATCTTTGCAGTATGGGTCCAGAGTCGGGGTTTCAAGACACTTAGATCAAAGACAAGACGGACAGAGTCTGGTTATGACGGTCCGGTGGAATCTGAAGCCTACACACCAGCCTTCATGAAGGTACGCATGTTACTGCCTACTGTAGAGTCAGGTTTAAATATCTCTGATGTGAAGACTGATGTATTTGTTGCAATGTTTAGCATACAAACTGCTTGGTTATTCAAACATAAATGCAATATTTACTGTCAGTAAATAAGCTTTTTTTTCTTGGACACTGCACAGTTAGATGTGCAGTCAGAATGAGTGACATAGTTTGGTTGAATCTTGAGCTCTGTGTGCGGCTTGACAAACTCTTTGCAGATTTTGAGATGCTGTTTGAAGCACACATTTAAGTGGGGGGAAAAAAGCTAATTTACCATGTCTACTTTTTTTTTCCCCTCTCAGGGATTGCTCTTGAAAGAAAAGGGACTTGAGGCGCAGTCACTGGACCAAGTGATTAAACAAAAAAACCTTCCAGAAAACCAGCTGGAGGCTTTCAAGACAGGTTTCACTGAGGGGTTCATGAGGTCTCAAGCTTTGACTCAGAGAACACAAGGCATGTGAAGAATATAAGAGAAAGAGCGATTTGTCATTAATGATTCCCTGCTGTTCATTAACAGTTGGTGGCAGTGCTGAGTTAAATACTTAGAGGAAAACTGGCTGATTTTTGTCTGTGTTCTGTTTTTACAGACTCACTGAGGAGAACCAGGTTGATCCTGTTGGTCCTCCTCCTTATTGGTATTTATGGCCTGTCAAGAACGCCGTTTCTCTCCGGTAAAGGCCCCTTTTCTGATGCTGGTTTGTTTCAGTCTTCATTCTTTCTTAAGCTTATGAATCAGATCACAACCCTACATGCACACTGCCTGTTGTTTTACACCCTTCAAGGGTGGAAAAACATTAGAAAAGGAGTGTTTCACCTAGTTTTCAGCTTAAATATTTAGTGTCTTTATGTGCCACTAGCTGAGTAACTTGCAGTCTAGATAACACAAAACAATACGCGCGCTCTAGTGTGCATGTAGCGTTTGCTGGATTATTCTGGTGCAAAACACTGTGCATGAGATCTAAGTATCTACACCAACTATTTATATTTGTGTGCTACAATAAGCATATGGTAACCAGCTGTTATATTCTGTCATTATGAGACATTTTAAAGATGTGTTTTACTGAACTGATTATTTTGGGGATTTTGCAGTGAGGTTCCGCACCACATCTGGTCTTGACTCTGCAGTCGACCCCATCCAGATGAAGAATGTGACATTTGAGCATGTCAAAGGAGTGGAGGAGGCAAAGAGCGAACTACAAGACGTCGTCGAGTTTCTCAAGAACCCACAGAAGTTCACTGTCTTGGGTGGAAAGCTGCCTAAAGGTATTAATGGTCATTTCATTTTTGTCACTTTTTACTGATCATTAAACTAGTCAAAGCAAATTCAATAAACTGAATGTGGTGTTATTTTATTCTAATGTTTTTCCTCTCTTGTGTCTTCTCAGGGATCCTTCTTGTTGGTCCACCAGGCACGGGAAAGACTCTGTTAGCGCGAGCCGTGGCCGGCGAGGCTGATGTTCCTTTTTACTACGCCTCCGGATCAGAGTTTGATGAGATGTTTGTGGGCGTTGGAGCAAGCCGAATCAGGAACCTTTTCAGTAAGTTTTCTGGATGTGAAAAACTGTTAGTAACAGTTAAAGATGTATTCAGAGAAATACAACCTCTCTTTTTTGTGTTTTGCAGAAGAGGCAAAAGCCAATGCTCCCTGTGTCATCTTTATCGACGAGCTGGACAGCGTGGGTGGAAAGAGGATTGAGTCCCCTATGCATCCTTACTCCAGACAAACCATCAACCAGCTGCTGGCTGAAATGGATGGGTCCGTTTTATTTGAACTGAATAGTGTGAATACAGCAGTGGTGTAGATCACTTAAGTTTACAATTATCAGTGTTTTGCTCTTTTACAGATTTAAACCAAATGAAGGAGTCATCGTTATTGGTGCAACAAACTTTGCTGAGGCTTTGGACAAGTATGTAAACATTTAGGATGAATTCCTCTTTACATATGTTTTAAATAGGCTTATTTAAGCAGGATAAGTTGTTCAGACTGTTTTATCCTTTAGGTCTCATTCTAGTTTCAACATGATACTGATTGAACTGCAGTGGCAGCAAGTGTGTGCATTAATGGGAAATTAATTTAAACATCTTATGAAGTGAATAAAAGCTAACTTTTTTGGACATTGGGTCCTTTTCTAATGTTGAATTGATAATAAAAATTAAAGCATTTCTTTTGGGCATTTAGTATCAGAGGTACTCATTGTGCAGTTATGCAGCTTCTGATGAAGCACATTCTTTGGACATTATGAGTGCAGAGCTAAAATATAGTTTTATGTGGCATTTGTTTTCTTAAATAATATAAGATATTTGAATAGTCTGTGAAATTTTGAGTCCTAATTATTGCTGCATTGCTTCACTTTTTAGCGCTCTGGTTCGGCCAGGGAGGTTTGACATGCAGGTGACGGTCCCTCGCCCAGATGTGAGAGGGCGCACAGAGATTCTCAACTGGTACCTTTCTAAGATCAAAGTAGACCCAGGTAGGTCTCAGTGTAAAGTATTCCAAAATATTAAGGATACCTCTAGTTTATATTTTGATATTCTTCTATTTTTTTTAACATTTCCAAAGCAACATTATATTGAGAGCCTTTTTCAATACTCAGTACTACTCAGCTCACACTAAGCCTGACATAAAACCTTTGTTTACCTCTTCTCTAAAGGACACCAGTGTCTATGTTCACCTGTGTTTGTTCTTTCACAGCCATTGATGCAGAGATTATTGCCCGGGGCACAGTGGGTTTCTCAGGGGCAGAGCTCGAGAACCTGGTCAACCAGGCGGCCCTGAAGGCAGCAGTGGATGGGAAAGAGATGGTCACAATGAAGGACCTTGAGTTTGCTAAGGACAAGATCCTCATGGGTAAATACACACAGTGCTGTGATCTACTCTGCAGCTCTCACCACATGTCACATTAGACTGATCACTGTATATTTTTAAGCGAGGAGACGGGAACAACGCCATGATTGTTTCTTTGTGTTTGTGCTTTTCATGCCAGGCCCTGAGAGGCGGAGCGTTGAAATAGACAAGAAGAATAAGACCATTACTGCGTACCATGAGTCCGGCCATGCCATCGTTGCCTATTTCACCAAAGATGCAATGCCCATTAATAAGGCGACTATCATGCCTCGAGGACCAACTCTTGGCCATGTGAGCTCTTGTTATGGTTTCACAGTGTTATACATACTTCTTAAGTTGTTTGCATCATTTTATTTATATTATGTATTTTGTGTCTGTCTTTTAGGTGTCAATGCTTCCAGAGAGTGACCGTTGGAGTGAGACACGAGCCCAGCTGCTGGCTCAGATGGATGTGAGTATGGGCGGCCGAGTAGCAGAGGAGCTCATCTTTGGGGACGACAACATCACCACAGGTAAGAGATACAGAAGAACTGCTTTGTAGTACATAGTTCATAAAGATAAAATGCTTGATCTATGACTGATATTGTATGATGATAACATTTAAAGGTTTATCTCTAGTCTCAGTGCAGTTAATTTATTGACCGTATGCTCTGATTGTTTGGAAGAGAACATGAGTATGAATCTTTTCCTGCTGTGGTGTATTTCAGGCGCCTCCAGTGACTTTGATGGTGCAACCAAGATCGCAAAAATGATGGTGACCAGATTCGGCATGAGTGACAAGGTGAAAACTTAAATTTGCGTGGCAGACGACGTCTGTGCTATTTGTTCAAACCAGCGTTAAATCACAGTGCTGTTCTAGGCTTTAACTGTACACATTATTTACAGTAAATACAAGTTCTGAAGACATGCATAACATTTGTCTTTGTGAGCTACATGTACAATTTGCTTCTTTGTGCCATTTTTCCTACTTAGCCAGTTCCTGTCTGCCCGCCACTTCTTTCTATCAAAAGCACACACTGCAGTGCCTGATTTTTAGCACATCTCCAACCAGTGTATTGAATCATTTATTGTTGAAAATACTAATACTACAGAGACTATGTAAAATCCACTGAGAGGAATCAACCTGAAAACTGCAGCTCTCAATTTCTAGAAGTGCTAACATTACTATGACGTCCCGTGTAATTACACACAGCTCAGTGAAAAGCCCTTTGTAACTCTGGCTTAAATTACCCCTCACTTTATAGTGATCACTAGCAACATGGCTATGCATGAGAAGACCTATTGTTCATTCAGCTTGATTACTTGTTTGTTGCAGCTCGGTGTCATGACCTATGGAGACGTATCCAAGCAGAGCCCTGAGACACAAGCAGCCATCGAACAGGAAGTCAGAGCTTTACTAAAGGTGAGCAAATGTATTATGTTTGATTTACAGAGAAACAACACTACTGTAACACTGATCATTCGCGATGATTCTGATTATTTTTGTTCTCTCTTCCTTCCAGGACTCTTATGACCGTGCTAAGAAAATCCTCAAGACTTACAGTAAGGAGCACAAGAAGCTGGCAGATGCCCTGCTAAGATATGAAACTCTGGATGCCAAAGAGATCCAGATGGTGCTGGAGGGCAAATCACTGGACCACTAGAAACCTCAGCAGGCAGTTTACTCTGTATATATGCAACTGTGCAATCAAGCACAGGCCCTTTGGAGGCCTTGTATTTGATTTGTTTGTATCCCTTTTGTTGTCAGTGTGAAGATGACACTGAAATGATTGTGTTACAACCCTTGGATACATTCTAAACTCATCACTTATCTTTCTTTAGTGATTTTTGTTTTTCTTAAAGCACCTCATTTTAACTGTGGGAAAATAAGTACTTGTTCTCCCCAAGTATGTATAGAAAAAAAATCACAAAGATGGTTTCATTCAGGGCTTTTTGTTTTAAACTCAGATGGGGGGAAAAAAAATCAGCAGTAGTTTTATACACCAGGGTCATATTTGGTATCATGAATTTGGTTAGTGTGAAATTGTTCACATATTTGTACTGACCAGTAAACACCATAGGACCTTAAAGTACCTCATACTAGAATGTACCATTTGGCTGTGACCAGGTACAGGTGATACTGCTGTTCAATGTTGAACTCCTCATATTAGAGTTTTTTCTCTAAATGATTGCATTGATCATGTGAATATCTGTTTTCTTTGTTCTTATTTATTTAAGTGCCCAAAGGTAAGTCCTGTTTTTTTTCTCCTGAAAATAGTGATAGGTCCTATTCATGTCCTATGCTGTGCTCGGCTGTAATTGATAAACGAGGAGTTGTGTGTATATACTGAAAACATGTAAAAGAAGTGACTTGGTGCTTCTGTTTGTCCCTTTAGACTAAGGCCTTCATGAAGCTCAAATAAAGATTACTCTTACAAATCAGTCCTGAATGTTCTTCTTTTGATCATGGGGGACCCTTGCAAGAAGTTATAAATGTATCATTAGCATATTATCACCTTATAAAACTGATAAAATGTCTTAGTTATTAATATATATGGCACATAACACCTAAGCATTATCTGTCTCTGCATTGCTTGGTGCCAGTCAGGTAGCAATGAGTTTATTGGACCATTTTCCACTGTTACCTGCAAAATTCAGGGAAATTCAGGTCACTATTAGTGACACTTTGTACATTGTAAATAGTCTTTTAAGCCATTAAAATGATTGATTGCAGCCACTTTAGTAATGTTGACATTGTTCACAGACATTATTATTGGCTGGTTTGTTAGGTACACCTGTTCAGCTGCTTGTTAATGCAACTATCGAATCATCCAATCACATGGCAGCAACTCAATGCATTTAGCCATGCAGATCAAGACGACCTGCAGAAGTTAAAACTGAGCATCAGAATGAAGAAGTGGGAAAGTGACTCTGAACATGGCATGGTTGCTGGTGCAAGGTGGGCTGGTCTGAGTATTTCAGAAGCTGCTGATCTGCTGGGATATTCCCACGCAACCATCTCTAGGGTTTACAGAAAACGGTCCAAAAAAGAGAAAATATCTAGTGAGCAGCAGTTCTCTGGGTGAAAATGCCTTGTTGATGTCAGAGGTCAGAGGAGAATGGTCAGAGTGCTTCGAGCTGATAGGAAGGCAACAGTAACTCAGAAATAACCACTCCTTGCAACTAAGGTATGCAGAAGAGAATCTCTGAATGCACAACACATCAAACTTTGAAGCAGATGGGCTACAGCAGCAGAAGACCACACTGGGTGCCACTCCTGTCAGCTACAAACAGGAAACTGAGGCTACAATTCACATAGACTCACAAAAATTAGACAATAGAAGACTGGAAAAATGTGCCTGGTCTAATGAGTCTCGATTTCCATTCTGCCTTGTATCAACAGTTCAGGCTTGCACTGGTGGTGTAATGGTGTGGGGGATAGTTTCTTTAGACCCCTTAGTACCAATTGAGCATTGTTTAAATCTAAGTATTGTTGCTGGCCATCCCTTTATGACCACAGTGTACCCATCTTTTGATGGATGCTTCCAGCAGGATAATGCAACATGTTACAAAGCTCAAATCATCTCAAACTGGTTTCTTGAACATGACAATGAGTTCACTGTACTCAAATGGCCTCCATAGTCACCAGATCTCAATCCAACAGAGCACCTTTGGGATGTGGTGGAACGGGAGATTTGCATCATGGATGTACAGCTGACAAATCTGCAGCAACTGTGTGATGCTATCATGTCAAGATAGAACAAGATAGACCAATCTGAGGAATGTTTTCAGCACCTTGTTGAATCTGTGCCATGAAGAATTAAGGCAGTTCTGAAGACAAAAGGGGTCCAATCCAGTACTAAAGCGGCCGGTGAGTGTATTTTCGAATGCTATTCAGTGTCAAGAAATATCAATTAAGTAAGGAGACAATTTCCTTTTAGAGATGCACACAAAATGACAAATCTAATACTGCACCTTCTGTCAGTCAGTTAGCAGGAACAAAGACTTAATTACAGCTCCCTTTAAATGATCCTAACCCACCATTAGTGTATTAAGTTCCAGATGACTCTAGGTGAGATGCTAAGAAGCTAAGACACTGACCTATTGTCTCTTCTCTTTGACCCAGCACACTATTTAAAAAAGGCTGTAGGGATACAGCACCACTAGTTCTGACCAAAGACAACAACCAGTGCTGAACACCCACAGCAAAGAAGCTTGAAATTTCATTTTGTCTTTTAGAAAAAGCACTCAGAGCAACCTCATGATTGCCTCAAAGGAACAATGGAGGATGTTGAGGATGACATAGCTGTTATTGGGATTGGATGCAATTTCCCTGGAGGTATGAGTTCCTTTTGACACCATTCAAAGTAATGCTGCATCTCAGCATTTTTTTCAGTAGTCTAAATCTGAAGATAAATTATATTCAGGTTATTGTGATACTTTTTATTTTAGGTGAGGGCGTGGACAGTTTCTGGAGGGTTCTGTTGGAGGGAAAGAACTGTGTGGTGGATATTCCAGCTGAGAGGTTTGACACCACTTTTTGGTATGATGCAGACGATAAAAAACCCGGGAAGATAATGACAACCAAAGCAGCTCTAATAGAAGGGTAAGCATTATATCTTTTAGGCAGATTTATAACACTTTATAACCATTGTTAATAAATGGTAAATTGATAGTATTAGTTAAATTGTTAAAAAAAACAATGAAATGATGAAATGTTAATATTTATTAGTAATGTTTTTTATGTTATTGCCTTTAGTGTGTCAGCAGAGTCAAAAACAATTACATTCTACAAACATTATTAAAATATTTATTAGCAGTTTATTGTTGCACACATTATAATATTTTATATACTTTGCTAATTACTAATGATTTGGAAACCTTGAAGAAATTGTTTGTCAATAGAAACTGTATGTACCACCCTGTTTATGGTTAATAATTACTTTGTAAACCAAATTTACAAAGTTGGTTCATAATTTAAACATTACAATGTTTATAGCAATTTTTATAATGTTTATATTATAAACATTATAAAAGTTGCACCTTATGCTTATAATACCTTGTTAAATGGTTGATAAGTACTTTGTACATCTAGGGCTACACTTGATGCGTATAAACTTTGTCTTCTCTGAAAAAAACAGAGTCTTCTCTGGAGAAGATGAAGACAGTCGTGCACTGGAAACAACTCATGGCTGTCCACTGAGTTTGTATGGCCTGAGTGTCTCCTTGTTAATTCCCCCTGCTAGCTAAAAAGTGATAAATACTTAAAAGCTGCTTTGTGGTGGGATGGACAGCCAGCAGGGTAAATAACACAGAAATAAGTTTAAATGAGCTGTCAGTCCAAAACACTGAGCCCTTCAGGAGAAAAGGAAGTGTATACAGTTGAAGTTGATTTCTATAATCAAGTTCAAACACATTTATAAACAAAGCTGACAACAAATCAGTAAACCACTGTTTTTTTTTTTCCACAAAGCAACAATAATTTTTGGTAATCATTAACAAAAACACAGGGTAGTAGGCTTTATAAAATATGTGTGCAACAATAGCTTGTTATCAGAATGTAACTGTAATTGTCTCTGATCAAATTTGATACAATGCATAAAGTAATTATTTTATATTACACAAACTACTGACAAAGTGACTGTATTATCAGTTATTTGTTAATTACAAGATTTAAATGTTTAATTAATTAATTTTTTGTTAACAAAAAATGGACTGTTATTTTCTTTTTTTTCTGAGATGTTTGAATTATGATGGCTCAACTTACTTTATATTCTAGGTTTAATGAGTTTGATTACAAGTTTTTTGGTATTACTGAAGCGGAGGCTGACTTCATGGACCCTCAGCAGAAACTCCTTCTGCAGTGCACATACAGGGCATTAGAAGATGCGGGAATAGCTATGGAAAGCATCAGTGGAAGCAGAACTGGTGTCTACATAGGTATTCCTACTACCATCTATGTTAATTTAAAATCCAAAGCAAAATTTAAAGATGCAGTAATTCTAACTGTGCTTTGATTGTGCTGCTGCAGGGCTTATGAACAGGGATTACGAGATGCTCAGAAATAATAGTGCTGGCACAATAACCCACTACAGCAGCACTGGGACGGCCATGAGTGTCGCAGCCAACAGAATTTCCTTCACTTTCAATTTGACTGGCCCTTCTTTTGCCATCGACAGTGCCTGCTCTTCATCTTTGGTGGCTTTACATGTAGCCTGCCAGGCTATAAAGCAAGGTAATACCTTGTATTGGACTGTAAGAAAGTCAGCTATCGGATAATGTTAGAAATTCATCATTTAATACATTTTCCTTCAACCAGGAGACTGTGAGATGGTGCTATGTGGAGGTGTTAACTGCATAATTGAGCCGAAAGTATTTGTTGCTCTCAGCAAGGCAAAGATGATCTCACCTGAAGGAATGAGCAAACCCTTCTCCACCCAAGCAGATGGCTATGGCAGAGGAGAGGGCTGTGGTGTAGTACTTCTCAAACCTCTGAAAACTGTAGGTTGATCATTTGTTTTGCAGACTTTTCATGTCAAATAATTGTATGAAATAGAGATACTATCCAATCTTCTAATGATGTGACTTTCTGTATAAAGGCTATAAAAGACTGCAACAAAATATGGGGTATCATCAGCAAAACAGCAGTCAATCAAGATGGGCACTCTGTCACTCCAATCACCAAACCCTCCATGGTTCAACAAGAGGCATTGCTGAGAGGAATCTACTCCAAGTCTGACATTGCAAACGTCCAGTACATAGAGGCACATGGGACAGGAACTCCAGTTGGAGACCCAACAGAGGCGGGAAGCATCTCGAACGTCATTGCTAAATCCAGGCGTCCTGGTTCAGAGACACTGCTGATTGGGTCTCTGAAGGGAAACATTGGACACACAGAATCTGCAGCTGGAGTGGCTGCACTAATTAAGGTACTCCTAATGTTGAAACATGACATTATTGTTCCCTCAGTTTTCTACTCTGAAGACAGTGCAAGTGTAGACGCAAAGGCCCTAAATCTAAGTATTCCAACTAAATCTGTAAAATGGGAGACAAATGGGTCACTGAGAAGGGTAGCTGGGATCAACAGCTTTGGGTTTGGAGGCACAAATGCACATGTGATTGTAAAAGAGTATAAAAATGCCTCACTTCCCACTCAGACACCACCAAAACTCTGTCCAAAAGTCTTTGTCATATCTGCAGCTTCTGAGAAATCATTAATCCTGTCCATCACTGACACCCATGAAAGAGTTTGCAGGAACCAATCAATTGACTTGCAGGCACTCTCATACACCTCAGCATGCAGAAGAAGTCATTACAAACACAAATATAGGAGGGCCTTCTTGACATCTTCTATATCAGATTTAGAACAGCAGCTAACATCTTCACTGAAAACAAAGTTTCAGTCAGTAAGCTCCAACATCCAGGTGGTCTTTGTGTATTGTGGAAATGGTGTTCCTTACAAGGGGATGTGCAGGCAGCTAATGAGTGAGGTTCCTGTTTTCAGAGATAAGGTCAGGGAAGTTGACAATCTCTTCCAGAGTCATGGATCTATCAGCATCAGTAAATGGCTTGCTGGTGAGTATGATGACAATGATTTCAACCAGCCAAATGTTGTCCAGCCTCTTCTTTTTGCAATTCAGATTGGCATTGCTGCTCTTTTGAAGCACTGGGGTATCAAACCTGATGCCATGCTGGGCCACTCGGTTGGAGAGGTTGCTGCTGCACACTGCTCAGGCCTCTTGTCTCTGAAGGACGCTGTGAAAGTGTTGTACCACCGTAGTACTCTCCAGGGAAAAGTCACAGGAGGGAAAATGCTTGTGGTTGGCAATGTGGCTATAGAAAAGGTATTACAAATTCTTCCTGTCTTTTCTGGGGAGATTACTGTAGCTGCTTTTAACAGCCCTCGGTCCTGCACTCTGTCGGGAGATCCTGATGCTATAGACATCCTCCACGAGAGGCTGAAAAGCATGTTTAAAGATGAAAATCTCTTCCTACATGTCTTAGATGTTCCAGCAGCCTACCATAGCCATATGATGGATCCAGTACTAGAGGACATTAAGAGGAGCATAGATGTTTTAGCTACCAGCAACATGGAGTGCAAACTTTTTTCAACAGTGACTGGAGACAAGTATTCAGATGGTGATTTCAGTTCTGGCACATACTGGGCCAAGAACATCAGAGAGCCTGTTTTATTTGAACAAACGCTACGTGCTGCCATCAAAGACAAGCAGTCCAGGGGAAATGTGGTCTTTGTGGAGATTGGACCTCGCAGGGCTCTCCAAAGGAACATATGTGAGACTCTGGGCAATGATACCATAGTTCTTTCCTCAGCAAACCCTGAGAAGGATTATGAGACAATCCTCTTGACAGTGGCAAAGCTATTTGAGCTTGGCATTAATGTTGACTGGCATCAGCTCTACAGGGGTTATGAGACATTACCCACAGCTCTTCCAGTCTATCAGTTTGACAGCACAAAGAAAGAGGTGAATTTTGAAGCATTGCGAAAAGGTGATGAATCATCTTCCTTTACACCCCATACACTCATATCCCAAATAGAGAGGGATAACAAAGAGTTCCTGTGCAGCCTCTCTTCAGAGACTGCACCATATCTTTGGGAGCATAAAAACAACAGCATTTCCATTGTGCCCGGTGCATTTTATGTTGAACTAGCTTTTGCCTCAGTGATGGAAAGTCTGAGGCCAAGAAAAACAATTTCTCAGCTCCATCTCAGTGTTAGATTTGAGAGTGTGTTTATACTCAACTCACACTGTCAACAGCTGAAAGTGACACTGGAACATGGAGAGAATGAGGGTTCATTTAAAATACAGTCCTCTATTGCAACACATGCATCTGGAACATACAGGTGTACAGATAGTCATCTGTTGTTAGAGGAATCAAACATTTGTCCTGGAATGATCTTCCAAAGGTGCAAATTGGTTTGGACAAGAAAGGAGATTTATTCAATTCTTTCTCAAGCAGGATTTGAGTATGGCCCTCTTTTCAAACAACTCGATGATGTGCATGTTGGGAATGAATTCAAGGAAGCTGTGATGGGAATTCAAGTCCCTCGTGAACTTCTGAAATGTCTTCATGATTATTTTATTCACCCTGTGCTACTCGACTATTTTCTGCAAATGACTGCTGTGGTAGCAATGGGACAGCTAACAGCCAAGCAGGGATTCCCTTCAGGTATCACAAGTATAGCTATATCAGGACCACTGCAGGAGGAAATGGTCATGTACTTGCAAGCAACTCAAGAGACTCCAGACTTTCTTGATGTATGTGGTTGCTTTTCCACAAAAGAGGGCAACGTATTAGCGGAACTTAAGGGCGTAAGGATTTCATTCTTGGGCTGCAGCTCAAATGTTTCACAGTCACTGTTCTTCCACAATGAAACAGTTGCAGTTGCTCTTGAAGGAGACTTGCAAAATTGGAAAATAAAAGCAATTGTTTTTGAAGATAACATCTGCATTGCTAAAGGACTTAGGCCATATTTACACTCAGAGTCAATCATTGTGGACAGCAAAGAGCATTGGAGGGCAGATCAAGTTCGAACTTTAATGTTCCACTCACTCACCACCACTGTGGATTTGGAAAATGTTCTCTTCCTTTGGGGTGTAGATGACCTCACTCATCTGTCATCTGAGAAGATGCTGGACTGCTTGGTGACTTGCTGTGAGATTTTTCGCCAGATTGTTCTGGCTGTGAAAGAGAGCAAACGCTCTTGCTCCGTCCGTGTCATTACTTACAGATCATCAGAAACGACTGTGGACCATGTGAGCCCTGGTTTTGTCCTTTCTGGTATGATAAGGGCTTGCGCAGCAGAGATGGGAGATCTTTCTTTTCAGCTGATTGACCTTGCTTCTGTGACTAGTGAAGACTTTCAGATACTTGCTCAGGTAATAAACACCTGCAAACACCAAGAGGTCAGGATCAGTAAAGGGGAGGCATCAGCAACAAGAATAGCACGGACCCCATTGATAGATGAGGCTTTATTTGAGGGTGATACGCACTCAGTGAATCCAAGAGACTTTGTTCTACACACTACTGATCCATACAGTATGGCTCACTTGTCTGCCACCCGTCCTGACACGAATGGAAAACCTATCCAAGAGAAGTCAGTTGAAATTCAGCTAACCAATATTTGTGTGCATTCATCAGATTACTTCCCCGTGACCACTTCTCATCTAATCTTTGGCAAGACAATATATTGGAACAAGCATACATCACAGAATCACGGACTTCTGGCTCTAGATTTCAGTGGCATTGTCACAGCTGTTGGGAAAGGTGTCAGTAATGTGAGAGTTGGAGACCATATTGCTTCATGTTATCCAGTTGCCTCCACTGCAAAGATTATAATTCCTGAAGCAGTGTGCTACAGCACAAAGACACTTCCATTTCTGAAAGAGACTCCATGTGTGTCTTACTTCATACTGGCTTGGGAGATCCTGCAAAGAATGCTGTCTGAAGTGAATAAACAGCGTAGAAAGTTGACTGTTGTCTCCTCAAACTCAGCCTCTGCTCTAATGAAGGTTCTGGCTCTCACAGCAAACAGGTCAGGCTGGAATGTTTCCTCTCAGCAACATTTCAGAGGAGAACCTCCACATTTTGATGAGAGTCATGCATTTGTTTTCCTGCCACCATTTGATGACTCTTGGCAGGGGATGTATGACAGTGGTGGCTTTGAGAAACACATTATTTTTGTGTTTAGCAGTCACATGTCACCGTTAGTCTTAGCAAGAATGTTTGCACTGAAGAGTGAACACATTGTGCATAAGCTCGATGTTGCTTATGTTCTCCAGAAAGCTTATCTACAAGCACAAAATAGAAATATCTGCAACTGGTTACTATCATTAGGCTTTGATACAGGATCTCTGCCTCTAAGAAGGGAGCTATATCTGTTATCAGGCACAAAAGAGCCCCAGTCCAGTACAGTTTCTGAGTCCTATTTCACAACAAAGACAGTGCAGCAAGTGGTTTTAGACCATGAAGAATCTCATAGTCCGGTATCTGAAATCCCTTTGCTTACAAGGCCTGGACAACTCTTTAAACAAAACTGTCTTTATATTGTAACCGGAGGACTCTCTGGTTTAGGACTTGAGACAGTTAAGTTCATTGCCCACAATGGTGGAGGCTGTATTGCAACACTCTCAAGAAGTAGGCCTTCTGATAAAACGCAGTTTGAAATGGATCTCCTCCAGAAAAGATATGGGGTCCCCATCATAAACATCCAATGTGACGTTTCTGTGATGACGCAGGTAGTCGATGCAGTCTCAAAAATTGGAGAAACGTTCCCTTCTTGTCCCATCAAGGGAGTGTTTCACAGTGCTGCAGTGTTGCACGATGCACTGATTGAGTCCCTTGATGAGTCTCTCTTCAGAAAAGTGCTGCAGCCCAAAATCGGTGGTGCTCTAAATCTTCACTATGCAACACTTCACAACAAACTGGACTTCTTTGTGTGCTATTCTTCCATCTCATCATTCATTGGCAATGCCTCACAATGTAACTATGCAGCAGCCAATTATTTCCTCGACATGTTATGCCATTATCGGAGAAACCTTGGGCTGACTGCACAGTCCATCAACTGGGGTCCTTTGAACCTTGGTCTGCTGCTGAATAAAGACCATTTACAAAAGCTCTTGGAGGCAAAGGGGATGATGATAATGGATGTTTGTGAGGTTCATGAGACATTGAAAAGGAGTCTTTTGATGAACAGACCCCAACAAGTAATATGCAAATTCAACTTTAAAAATCTCAATATTCACGTTCTTTCACAAAATGTGTCTCTCAGAGAGCGACTGTCAGCTTTGGTAGAAATGGAGCTCAAAGATGAAATACATAACAAGCCCAAAGTTCACCATTTGTCTTCCACACATGAACGTGTGAGGAAAATTGTCAGTGACATAACAAATGTAAGCACAGATGAACTGGGTGAGGACTCCACTCTGTATGGCCTGGGGATTGACTCAATGTTAGCCATGACTCTGCAGAATAAGATTTTCCAGGAGACAGGAGTAAATGTACCTTTGGTTATAATACTGGACCCCAACAGTACACTAGGCAGTTTGGTAACTCTTGTGTTGAACTGTGAATAATTGAGAGCCATTTTATTACTGCTGATGCCATTTTACAGAAATTGGTTACAATTCATGCTTGCGAAATAGATCTCAGTCGATATCTTCAATGAAAAGGAGTGAATGGAAGTAAACAGCTAAAATAATTATTTATTTACATCAGCTCCGCAAATTTTATTTTAGTTTCCACAAGTATTGTATTGATTGTATGTATAGAAATGAAATTAAATGATGCTAAAATACTTCAGTTTGTCCTGTTTGTTTTAGGGAAGTAAATTTTGCCCATACAACACTAATGTTCTGCTAATGCATGCTAAGTTGTTATTTAAGGTTTTAGTACAGTACATCCCCTCTCCATAGCACCTGTTCCCAAACAAGTAATACAACAGACTTTATTAGTACAGTTAAATTAAAATAACATCTTAGATATGTATATAAGACCCTGTCCACGTGTACACTGGTATTTTGGTAAACATACCCTTTTCTATGTGTATTGGCCTTTTGTCCACACGTAAATGGTATTTTAGGTCACTGAAAACAGAGCTTTTGAAAAACTTCTTGCAGGGTGAAGATTTTCAGAAACTCTGTGTACTTGTAGACATAGCCTATGGAGCAGCAAGCTGTGATTGTCAACAGTGTCAGATAGCTGCTGCTTGTTTGTTTGAAATCAAAATATTGAATGCTGTAATGTGGTGCATGATATTATTAATACTTACAGAAAGGTATTTTACTACAAACTCAGTAAAAAAACAACAAAAACGCATCATTTTCCTCAAAACCTTTTTACTGAAAACATAATAGAAATTGCCAGAAAATATCTTTTTTTACCCCATGAATGTTACAGTCATCCTATAACCTCTCTGTACAAAATGTGCAATAAGAACTGTGATGTGCTATGATTACCTTTTTTTGGTATATGTTAAGTATACAGTTTTACACAAAATGTTCTTAAATCTTGTTGCAGATCAGCTCATAATTTTATTCCTTTTGTTTTTGTTTTCAAGAAATCAACAAATCTCCTAAAAAGACTACTTTATTATTTGTTGTTGTATAGTAAAAGCCTGATGTAGTTTGTACCTGTTTAATATTTAACTCTAATGCTGTTATGTCCTTTTTCATGTGTCCATTGTCATGATATTTAAAGTCTGCATAATACTGCTTATGGAACAGTGAGTTACCCAGGTAATGCCTATATGTACATAACTAAATTAAAAATCAAAAAGAACTTAAAAAACTTGACCTTTATTGAATCTTTGAAACTGAAAGTATTTGTGTTTGTATTTTTTTTTCTTAATTTAAATGTAAAACATAAATGACTTTAGACAGTGAAAGTTTTGTATATTTAAATGACTGCCAATGAGAAGTGGTTTATGCATTATGTAACTTGCCTGAAAGCATTTTTGTAAATAAACTAACCTTATTGTTTGATTTTTCTGTCACAAAAGCAAAAATGATAATAAAGGCATAATATGTCACGATAACCTGTAAGAAACTGGCATTACATTTTGAAAGTAAAGTACAATGGTTATTAAAATGCACTATGATATCAAAAAATAGTTGCTATACGAAATTTTTATGTTGCAGAAACACCTGAAAATAACAGATTTCTTTTTTGTTACTGTGACCTAATTTTGCTAAGAAAAACACTGGTGTAAAGGCATAACAGATAAACTGCATCTGTACTACTTTTTCACAGCTTATTAATGCTTGTGGGGGCAATATCATCCAGACGAACAATGACCTTGTCCACATGAAGTGATGAACTTGTCGTTCAAACAGCAAAAGGCTCAGTAATCATACATGCCACCATCTGAACATTTATGGGACATACCAGAATACTGTATTGCATGCTTTTTTTTCCATCATGGTCATAAAGTTGATAATCCATCAGAATTAATCAGCTCACAGCGATAAGAACTGACCATGACCTGTTAGAGATTAGGGTTCATATAACAAGTTGTCGTAGATGAACAGAACCCAGTGACAGACTTTTAAAGGTAGAACATTTATTTAAATTAAAAAAAAATAATACAAAAGAAGCTACTTATTTTACATAATTTAGTAGCAAAAGCATGACAGAGTTGTGATGTATGCAGTTTGTATGTTTGTTATTACCACATCAAGTATCATAAGTACCATATCAGCAAGTAAAACCATGATATAAAACATCAATTGAAAATG
>VUQI01009797.1:36195-49057 GCA_015106735.1 Paratilapia polleni
TCCAAAAAAAAAAAAAAAAAAAAAGCCACAAACCTTGTTGTGAGGATTGTCATGCAGGAAATATTTTATCTTTTACTGAAAGATAAAAGACACCATCCATTTACCCATGATGAGAAGCTTGTGCTTGTGAGGGAGTGACAGGATGCAAACATTTATGAGCTATCATATTAGCTAGCCGCAAGCTTCTTTTTGTTGGCTGATGTAGAGAGAAATACATCCTACATGGAACAACTCACAACTGGATTTGTGTATTTTTTTGATTTCTGGAAAAAGACAAATGTGACAAATATTTTTCAAATGTGAGTTTCTAGTTCATCCAGCTGAAGGACTGATGAGCTTATGTGGCGACGAGGTGTCCATCGTCCACCCGTCTGTCCCTCCACAATTCACAAAAATCACTACTCCTCCTAGTGTATTGGTCAGAAACTTGCACAAAATGATCACGATGATCAAGATGATCACCTAATGGGTCTTGACCCAAATTGTGCACAAGGTCAAGATCATATTTGTCATTTTACAGGCACTTTTCTATTTTCACAAGAATCGCTACGCCTCCTAGAGTACTGGTCAGATTTTAGTGAAACAAGATGAATTTATCCTGGATATAACTGACCTCTCAATGGATTTAAATTCTCAATAGTTTGTGCAATACAGCCAACCAGTGACAACAAAACTTGTAACTTTCTTTCTGTACTTCTCACATTCCAATAACCTGTGAACTGTGATAAGTTACTATGTCACAGACTATCTCCTTTTGGCACTTGGAGTGCCATGAGGCAAAAGCCAAGCAAAAAGGCATGCATATCTACTGTGCAGTTCATACCAAAACAACCTGGATGGATAAATACCACTGCAGACCAGAGGGAAAACTTAATACATTTTGGGGTGAACTGTCCCTTTAATGTAGAAATGACTGAACTGAACAATGTGTATTTAAATATTTGATACTGTTATATATAATGAATTAGGGAAACCTAAATTATAACACCAACATTAATCTGACCTTTTTCAGCGGCTTTAGGAGGACCACTCCACATCCCTCCCCTCTGCCGTATCCATCTGCTTGGCTGGAAAAAGGTTTGCTCGTTCCATCAGGCGAGATCATCTTGGCCTTGCTGAGTGCAACAAACACTCTTGGTTCAATGATACAGTTGACCCCTCCACAAATAGCCATTACACAATCGCCTGATAAGATAAAACATAGCATTTAATCTCAACCGATTATATTTTAATGCCATGTTGCAAATAAACCACAATGCTGCAGATTTCCTCTCCACCAGTTACTCTATTGATGCTTAACTGACTGAAGTTATGTATGCTGTACAGACCTTGTTTAATGGATTGACAGGCAAGATGAAGAGCCACAAGGGATGAAGAGCAGGCACAGTCTAAGGACAGTGAGGGTCCAGTGAAGTTGAAGATGTAGGAGACTCTGTTTGCTGCGATACTCATGGCGAGCCCTGTGCCAGTCCAGTGGTTGATCACACTTGGGTGCACATGTGCAGCATTTGTTTCATAATCTCTGTTCATTATTCCTAATGAGAAAAATAAAATATATGGGTAATGTACTTAGAACTTGAAATTATTGATTTGAATGGATGTAAACCATCATGGCAATTATGGTATAAAATGACAGTTTTGGATCAGCCAGCGATCATTTTAACACAAAACAATACAATCACAAAACTGCAAAGAAAATGTTACTGTCTTACCAAAAAACACTCCTGTTCTGGTCCCACTGGCTTTCTCCATAGGAATTCCAGCATTTTCTAAAGCCCTGTAGACACACTGAAGGAGCTGTTTTTGCTGAGGATCCATTTGTTCCACTTCACTGTCACTGATGCCAAAAAACCTGTGGTCAAATTCATTAAACCTGAAAACATTCAAAAATAAAAAGGTCAGATTCAGGTTATGGGATGTAGTAAAGTCTTCCTCCTTAGGTTACTTCTTGTGTAAGTGTTGCATTTACAGTGTGATGCGTGTGTCGAGTCTGAAGCTATAAAGCTGTTTCCATTATCCAAACCTATAATCTGCATTTTGCAGAGTCCTTCTTTAAGCAAGTCTCACCATTGGCAGTTATCTTGAAATACCTCTGGGCAAGGTAGTTTGCAGCACTGCCTGAATTAACTTTAACTTCAATGGTCACCAGAAGGTGCCCCAACAAAATAAAATAAAATAAAACAATTGAAGTGAAGATTTGCAGCTTTAATTCAAGAGGCTAAAGAAAAAACACTGCAGTCTGGTAAAACACCATAAAGGAAGAAACCTACAGTCATGGTAAAAAGAAAGTACACCCTCTTTCATTTGTAAGGTTTGACATATCAGGACATAATAAAAATAATCTGGTCCTTAGCAGGTCTTAAAATTAGGTAAATACAACAGATGAACAGCAACACATGACATATTACACCATGTCATTATTATGTTATTATTATTATTTAACAAAAACTGAGCAGAAGCAGTGTGTGAAAAACTAAGAACACCCTTACCGCTTCCATAGCAGTAAGAGTAAGAGGGTAAGGAGCTGCCAGGTGCTGCTAATCAAATCCACTTGATTAAGTGATCATCAGCAAGTGTGAGCACCTCTATAAAGAGGTTTTGGCAGTTTGCAGGTCTGGAGCATTCAGGTGTTAACACAATGCCAAAGAGGAAAGACATCAGCAATGACTGTCAATCTGGGAAGGGTTTGAAGTGATTTCCAAACCATTTGAAGTCTATCATTCTACAGTGAGAAAGATTATTCACAAGTGAAAAACATTAAAGACAGTTGTCGATCTTCCCAGGAGTGGACGTCCCAGCAAATCACTCCAAGGTCAAACAGTGCAATGCTCAGAGAAATTGCAAAAATTCCAAGAGCTACATCTCAGACTCTACAGGCCTCAGGTAGCATGTTAAATGTTAAAGTTCATAAAAAGACTGAACATGTATGGCTTATTTGGAAGGATTGCCAGGAGAAAGCCTCTTCTCTTTAAAAGAACATGGCAGCACGGCTTAGGTTTGCAAAGTTGCATCTGAGCAAACTACAAGACCTCTGGAACGTCCTTTGGACAGACAAGAACAAAGTGGAGATATTTGGCTAATGCATAGCGCCACATTTGGGGGAAACCAAACACAGCATAACAGCACAAGCACCTTATGCCAACTGTGAACGGTGGTGGAGGCATGAGGATTTGGGCTTGTTTTTGCAGTCAAGGACCTGGGCACCTTGCAGTCATTGAGTCGACCATGAACTCCTCTGTACACCAAAGTATCCTAGAGTCAAATGTGAGGCCATCTGTCCAACAGCTAAAGCTTGGCTGAAATTCAATATGCAACAGGACAATGATCCCAAGCACAGCAGCAAATCTACAGCAGAATGGCTGAAAAAGGAAAGACTCAAGGTGTTGCATTAACACAGTCAAAGTCCAGACCTCAGCCTGATTGAAATGCTGTGCCGGGACCTTAAGAGAACTGTGCATAAACAAATGCTTGCAAACCTCAATGAACTGAAGCAACGCTGTAAAGAAAAGTGGGCCAAAATTCCCCCACAATGATGTGAGAGACTGATAAAGTCATACAGAAAACAATTACTTCAAGTTATTGCTGCTAAAGGTGGTTCTACAAGCTACTGAATCACAGGGTGTACTTAATTTTTCACACACCGCTTCTGCATTTTTGCTTAGTTTTTGTTAAATAAATAATGAAACAGTGTAATATGTCATGTGTTGTTCATCTGAGATTGTATTTAAATAATTTTAAGACCTTGTGAGCTATTTTTTTTTTCATGTCTTGATATGTTAAAATCTTAAAGAATTGAAAGAGTGCATTTCTTTTTACCATGCCAATATTCTTCAGTTTTGTCCACAGGTTTCAGATTTAAGGCTGCCACTGCCTGCAAAAAAGTCTCAACAATGATTTGAAAATATTTTATTCATGGTTATGTTGATTTGTCCAACTTGTCCAATTATATTTTAAAGTCCTCAACAGCTAATGCATTATTTTTGTTAAACCCCTTCAATTAAAAATGGACCCAGCTGTAAATGTTTTTCCATTCTGATAATTGTCTCCTTTTACTGCCTTAGTGATCATGGCCTATGTTTATGACTGAAGATGATTGAACACTGAGCTGATTATATTTTATGATTGACATATCGGGCACAGTTACTCTCTGTCAAAGTTCAGCAAGTAGTTCAGTGAGTTCACTGTAAATTGGTTATCTTATATATAGCCTATATATATAGGGAATGTATAATCTGTGACATCACCAACAACCTGCATGCAACACCATGAGTCCATTACAGTCAGTGAACTTGTAAAAATGCTAAGAGAATACAACAGCATTTCCATTCACGTACCAGAGGTGATCCAAAAATTACTGGAATGGGCCTACAGAAATCAGAAAACTTTAGTCTTTTTTTTAGATCATCTTCTTAGACATGTCCAGACGGATTGTGGCAGAACTGCTATTTTATTATCATTCCCTGGAAGTCCTGGTTTGACCACTTATGTCTCATGAATTGGTCTGCCAGGGTGAAACTGCCTTTGTGGAGTTCTACTGCAACATCCTGCAGCATCTGAGAGAGAACATTCAGCAGAAACGGCCTGAACTGAGTGCATTCTGGAGTTTTTCAGCAAGGCCAGCAATACCTGGATCAACTGCCAGATTTGCTTCCCTGCAGCTTCGTCCACTTTCCCAAGAATTCCAAAGGTACAAGTACAGGGGGACATAATAGCACTTCTGTGGAGTTTAGCCATGTTGTGTGATGATCCAGAGGTGCATGAGAACAGATCATGAACAGGAGATCAGCCAAATTTAAATCAGGTAAGGTTTTTGATTTTTATAGGCCGATTCCTGGAACCTTTTGATCCTCATCATACTTTAGTACCAAGAGACACATGATGAACACTTTTGAATATGTAAAAAAAAAAAAAAAGAAAAAAAAAGGTTCAGATGTTTCACTAAAAGTATTCTAAAAGTAAGCCTAAAGTTAAGAAATTAACTGCTTCTCAAACTTTTATGGTTACTCTGAAATGGCCTTTGAATTCAAAGCAGGTATGTTGTTCTCCAATATAACATGTACTTGATAAGAAATACTATAAATAACAATTACTGATTAGTGGAATCATTCACCATAAATCATTTCATGAGCATTAATAGAATTAATAGAACATCTAGACAGGTTTATAGAGGCCCATTTCCATGGCATATTATGTTACCTAATGCAGGTTTATCACTTTAAAAGGCTAATTGCTAATTTAAAAAAAAAATTAAAAAATCCATTTATGTTAGCACAGAAGAAAATCAGATTTGGCTTTAGCCTTTGTGGTACAGATTTTATTCTCCAAATGATCTAAAACAAAACTTCCTTTGCAAAACTGTCAGAATATTATATGTCTAGGAAATAAAGTAATTGTCACAGAAATTCTGAGCAGCAGCATGATTTCATTAAGCAACATTTCATTAAGAGGGATAATTACTAATGAAAAGTCTATACGACTATATTTGTATGCACATATTTGTAAAACAGATAAACAGGATAAGGGAGAAGGACCATACCCATCAATGAGAGCCGCCTTGGCTGTGCGGGATTTACCGGGCTTGCTGTCATCAGAGTCATACCAACTGTTTAAGTCAAATCTCTTTTTGGGAATTGGCACAGAACAGTTTCTCCCATTCACCAGAACCTTCCAGAAATTGTCAAGCCCCTCTCCTTTTTTGGAAGAAGATATAGATAAAATACTTAATAGCTCATAAGCACTTGTTTTATGAAATTTAAAGAACAGTATGACTATAGTGGCTTAAATTCAACAAAATAAAATGGAGGCACATTTTTTGCAGAATTAAGAGATTAATTTTACTAATCCTGATGATTGTAAGAGTTTTGTAAATCTGTCTTTAAAAGTTGATCTAAAAAAATTGAAGCAGAAACTGTCTTGTTTTTTTTAGTTTGTGAACTTTATGCAACTTTACTGAGAGATTTTTCACTCTTCTTAATGTACTATTTGGAGAATGGCACAATTTTTGCCTTTGTACACCACCATAACTTCTTTTTAAGAATGTGCCAGATTGTTGATTTGGCAGTCTGAAATATGACTGAAGTCTGCACTTCAATCACATCTTGATTGTCTGACTTAAAATCCACTGTGGTGGTGTACAGATGCAAAAATACAAAAATTATGTAATTGTCCAACTACTTGTGCACCTGACTGTACATTGTGTGAATCGGAAAAATCTGTGAATGGCAAATTAGTTAGTAAAATAATATTAAATACACGAAACAGAAACTTCTCAATTTTTCTTACCCCCTGGAAAATTGCATCCAATTCCCACCACTGCAATGCTGTCTTCAGTTTCTTCCATTTTGACAGAAGATCACTGAGGAAAAAAAACAAAAACAAATAAACAAAACCTAAATCTTTAGTGCATCAGCATGACATTGCCATCACACCAGAACAGAAAAACGCTGGAGTTAGTATTGAGTAAAAGAGTGTCATTAGTCCAGTTTAGTCATGCACCAGTGCATCCTTACATCCATCCCCTTTGCAGTTTCCCTCAGCGATCGTATCACTGCTGGACTTGCCCTTCTTATAGCCAGCTTCTTTTCTTTATTAAACATTAATGATTCATGGTATACGTGGCCATGGAGATGAAGGACTTCAGTGCACACATTTATGGTGCCTTTGCAAATGATTAGACCAAGCTTAAATCGAGCAAATCAACTTGTTATATAATACAGTGGCCCTCTATCTGACTTCAGTGAAGCTTATCGTAGTTGTATCATAACTAATTATCATGTTTAAAATCCTCTAATTGGAAACGCTTTGAAAGAAACGTATTTTACATTAAGCAACATAGTTAATAAATAAGCCAAGTAATGATGAGTTATTAGTGTTATCAATATTACAGTGTAGTATGTTACTGTAGTATGTTAAGTAAGGTTATGCTGCCATAACCATTTGCCATTTATTGATTTTTTGATTAGTATTGTCAGGGTCAAAGCAGATGTTCAAAGATGAGAAAGCAGTTGAACAGCCCTAAATGGAGGTTTTTTTTACACTGCAATAAATCAGCTTCAGAAATCTGTCAGGAGCCGAGAATGTCCATAAATAACAATGTCTTAAAAGTTTTGAACCCTTTTGAACCCTTTATGCAACTAATAGTTACTAAAAATAGCACAAAACAAACCACTTATGTATTAGGACGACGCTTTTATCAAATGCTGCATGTTAAAGTTCTTTAATTCATTCAAGACCATTGTGTTGGCTTGAGTTTCTCTGCTATAATTTCAATCAAATTTTGTTGAATAAGTGATTTCACAGAAAACAAACAAACAAACAAAACAGAAAACAGCCTCATATTCCTTAACATGATTTATGTTTTTGTTTAAGAACTTTATGTATAAATGAAATTTCTTTGTAAGGCAACATCAAGATTATCAGATTGGGTTTTCTGGTTACCGTTATCTTCATTTTATTGCCATCATCAAGCTGCTGCAGCCCCACAGAAGTACATGATAGTGTTCAAGTTAACCACGGTTGTCTTTACCCTGTATTTATGGTAAGATAAGGGCGAGCGTGTAGGTACGAATAAAATAAACAATTTAGTTCATTTGATGAGAATACTTTCAGGTTGTTACTACACAGAACATTTAAAATTTTGGTATTAGGAAAGGCAGCAAGTTCATGAGTAAGTATTAATAATGATATCAAGTTAGCTGATAAAAAGAAACTTTAGGGTCTGTCTCAAAAGTAATAATAATAATAATATGGCCTCCCATTGGTAACCGGGAAGAATGGTCAAAAATTCCCATAAACACACTCCTAAACCTTGTGGAAAGCCTTCCCAGAAGAGTTGAAGCTGTTATAGCTGCAAAGGGTGGGCCAACATCATATTAAACCCTATGGATTAAGAATGGGTTGTTCATATGCATGTGAAGGTAGACGAGCGAATATTTTTGGCAAATGTAGAGTGTGTGTGTGTGTGTGTGTGTGTATGTACACACACACTCCGCTTTGTCCAGCTCCTCTTAATATTTTCCCCTGACCTGATAGGCCCACCTATCAATCCAAGCCTTGACCCCCAGGTTCCCAGCTAACAAGCCTCAGGCATGCAGCTACCTGTACAAGCTCCTGTCACAGGTTTGAAGCTACCTGTCCACATCTAGCTTCAGTTTTCCTACTAACAGCCCTGCACCTGTCTAGCCTTTCTTTGTTTCCCAGGTCATCTTACCCAGTTGCTACTAAACTGTCTTATAACCAGTCCCTCTGCCTCCTGACTGTGTGTTTCACCTGCCTAACTGTAAAATCTGTAGTTTGCTACTGACCCCTAAAATTAACAGCAAAGATGAACAACGTAGCTAATGACAGCAGGTATCAAACAAAATACTACATTTACTTTCTGTTTATTTGATGTGACATTGCTCATTGATACCATAAAAACAACAGTAAATAAACCAGAGTTAGCCCTATAGGCCAATTTTCATCTGTTACTCCTGGAGAAAATTAGCCCATTTCCCTTAACTTTTGAAGTGTTGTGAATTATAATTAATTCAATTCAATTTATAATTATTAATTATAATTACTATTTTAATTATAATCCTTAGAGGGTGTCTGATATTTAGAAATCCTGGTCCTGAAACACCCGATGACCTCAGGATTCATGCTCTGCAAAGATAGCAGGAGTTGCAGTTGTTTTCTCACCTGATGGGTCCTACATGAACATAACAATTGACCTTATGTTTTACTTGTGACATTCACAAGATATGTATTTGGAGCATATAGTAATAGCTGCAACCTATTAAATACAATGCTACCTATGTTTCTGAGCAGCAAAACAACACATGACAAGACGTATGAATTCATGAGGCCATATGATCAGGTGATATGGAAGTGATCTTAAAGGTAACTCAACAGGTTAAGATAAGCTCAAGAACTACTGAAAATATCCTACAACTGATGATGCATTCATGTGCACCCAAAAAACAAAAAACAAAAAACAAGCATTTTACAAACTGGCTGTTGTAAATAATAGTGGTGTCACCCCAAAATATTTTGGGTTAATCCAGTTAACTCCAATATCAATGAGACAAAACAGACAAAAACGCATGCTGTGTAAAAGTGAGTTTAATGTCAGAAAAAGACAAGAAAGATGTAAACAAAGCTGTAGTTGGTCTCTGAACACAGACTACGGGCAGTATCCAAGTAATTACAAAGCTTTTATCAAAATCAATAAAAATATTTAAGCTTCTTTTAAATTTTGTAAAAAGGATTTTAAACTTTACACTAATTATACACTTACTATTAACTGAATTACAGCGTAGTTCTTGCTTTCACTGTGTGAGTTTGTGTGCGTCAGTAAGGCACATGTGGGCATGAAGACACCCGCTTTACAGGGAACTACTACAAAGTCACAACTGTGCAAAGTGCAGCACAAAGCTTTACAGCTATGTAGCTGAGATCAAAATGAAGGCAGAGTTCAAAGATCAGTGTGGTCTGACCCCATGAGTCCTCATGTAATAATGTAGAACTGAGCAGCAAGTACTCACATGTTGGCGCATCAGCATACAACAAATATTGGAAAAATATAATAAATTTAGATTCTGACAACTGCACATGTTTACCTTGCAGACAATATTAGTAAAATCATCACTTAGTAAAGAAACAATATATTGCCAGGATTTTATTTTCAATGCCGACTGCATCATTCCCACGTTATGGAGAGCATACGGCAGCTCAGCTCCCACAGCTTTTCCGCCAGGTTGTCGTCTTTGCCAGCCGCAGAGCAGTTAGCAGGAGCACAGTCACTGTAAACGAAGACATGCTGCATGAGCATCTTAACATTTGGACAGACCATTTCTTTCATACATTCTGCAGGATTCAGCGTGTGAGGCCTGTTACTTACACTTTGTTCTGTCAGTTATGTAACATGATCATTTTATGTTTGGTAATCTCTACTGAGTGTCAGTAACCTGAAATCTAAACACTAAAAGTCAACATTAACGGGCTGCTTTTAAAAAATTTGTATGTTAGGAAGGTTGAAGAACATCCTATGGATCAAACATTTGCCTTTTAAAAAATGTTTTAGGAATTAAATTATTCAGTTGTGCCAAACAGTAGAAAAACATACATCTTCTGCCTCTTTAATTAACAAACAATCATGCCATTTTCAACATTTTCTGTTCTGTTGCGTTTGAATCATTCACACTGATCCACTGCTTTCTTGTCCTTTAATGTTGTTTGTGCCTGTTTCACAATAAAAGTCTTGAGGGGTTTCACAATAAAAGTCTTGAGGTGTATACTAGAAAGGAACCTCAACACAGCCAGGTTTTTTTGGTGTTAGCTAGCTTGATGAAATCTAAAACCCCAGACGGAGATAACGGGTATCACGACGGTGGTTACTGATTTTCTCTGTTAAGATGGGCTTTCTGCTTCAGGCTCTGAGGGCGCTCACATAAAAAGCGGTGTTTGATGCGTCACACACAAAATGCTTCCTATGAGTGCTGCCTGCTCCAATCATAGACATTATTAGACTGTGGTTAACCTCCAGCAAACCACAGTTTATAACTTTCAGGGGTCCAAAACTATCAGTATTGAGAACCATGGTATTAATAAGATGCTAGAAATTGTGCAATAGACTGCAATACAATGTCAGTGTGTTACAGCAAAAGTGTACCTGTAGTATCCACCACTCTCTTTCTCCAGTGATGGTTCAACGGTGCAGTAAATTGTTGTCTGAGCTCCCTGGACAGAGTTTTTGGTAAAAGGACTGATCAGCTTCATGAAGAATTGCTGAGGGCCGTTCAGATGACGCCACAACTCAGTCTGAACAACTCCAGGATGGAGAGAGTATGTCGTCACGCCTGTGCCTAAAAGAAAGAAAAAAAAAAACGTGAATGAAAACATCCAAACTGGAGCCAACTAAATGTGGGAACAACAATAAGGGTGCATTATTCACCCTCTAGTCGTTTAGCCAGTGAGCGGGTGAAGAGGACGTTGGCTAGCTTGCTTTGAGCGTAGGCTTTGTTCTTGTCGTATTGCTTCTCACTGTTGATGTCCTCAAGATTTATGGAGCCCCAGGAGTGAGCCATGGAAGACACATTGATAATCCTAGCTGGTGCCGACCTTTTAATCAGATCAAGCAACAAATATGTCAACAGGAAGTGACCTGGAGAAGGAGGAAATATGACTTTAAAATTCAATTTTCAGTTTCAGAAAACAGAACAAGGATAATGTATCTTGAGAGAGTAATATTTGATAAATACTGTATCCCAAACCTGGTAAAGGCTTTCATATTAAATATCTGCACTATATTAAATAAATGCCATCATGTGTTGTGCAGATAATGTGTTATCGACTGCACAAATGGCTTCTGTTACCTCAACAATGATGCAAACCTGCTGTACTAATTCTGCAGAAAGATATCAAACTGAAAAATTTTGGAGCGAGATGTTGTCAGTTGAAAGTTTTGACAATGTTCAAGACCATACCTGCCAACATTTATGTTTCACAGTCTGGGAGGTTGTTTTGGTGGTGGGTGGTCATGGTGTTCATCAGACCACTGATGTGTGAAGTCATTTCCCCCAATATAATTAAATAAGTAAATGCCTCTTTTAAAACCAAGTTCCTATAATAACCACCAGGACACCAGAGATGTGTGAAATTATTTTGGTGACACTACATTGCCTAAACTTTATGTTTTTGTAGCATCTTCCAGTGTTGCATTTTGTAGACTCATTTATTGTCTGTGGTTGGAAGGATGCAGCGTTTGTGTTTTTACAACATTTCAATTGATGATCAGTGAGTTATTGATTCTGGAAGTTCGAATAAATTACACCGAAGTCAAAACTCCCCATTAGACACACAAAAGTTGCACACACGGCTCGACTCACCATTATTAAATCTCATGTGTTTTTAAAGTCTCGCTCTTTATGGGGTCTTCACAGTACAGAGAGTAGAAATGCTCAAACAACAGCTGATGACAGGGGATTTACTTCTCTGCGTTAAACCTACTCTGTGGATAGGTAAATCCTTCCGAAACCCTACGCTGTAACGTAACCTGACATGCACCTCCCTAGAAATATAACTACATGATGTGTCGACGCAGCCTGCACAGGTATGCGTAAGCTGCATCGTAGGTTTTACATATATAGATTCAGTGCAGGAGTCTAAATTAAGCTTGAAACACCATCAAACCGGTGTGCCTGTGCAGAGATCAGCTGCACACACACATTGAATCGGGTTGTGGTTTGCCAGGTTGCTCCAACAGATGAGTAGAAACTGTATTTAATGTGCGGACTGTGTGCGTAGACTCTGTTTTTCTTGACAATCTGGCAACTTGGGCAAGTTTAGATGAACACACAAAAATTACTCATTCGCGTATTCAAATTATTCAAAATAAAGTTTGAGGGTCTTGTGAATTCTGAGAGTTTCCCGTGAGAAAGAACAAATGGGAGGCTGCAGGCAGATGGTCATAAAATACAGGAGAAGTCCAGGAAAAACATTAGTGTTGGCAGGCATGATTAAGACAACATAAAACAATACCATATTGTGTCTTTTATGACTGCGCCTGCTTTATGGCACCAAGTAGTCCGATTAGAGTCCAAGAGAGTCCGTTTTTTGGTTATTTACCAAATGTGGAATGCTGTACTGTGGCTAAAGGTACACTAATATTATAGTATATTTAAAAGATTTGCTTAATCAAAAATCAGCTGGGTTAGAAAACAACTTTAGCAAACAGGACAATGAGGTATACATTAATGGAGCATTATTAAGACATAAAAGACAGGCATGTTCTAAGATCTCTAACACTAGATTTACTTTTGATTAAATCTTTGACTAATGTGCTTTTTTTTTTTTTTTTTTTTTTTGTTTTGTGGGAGGAAAA
>VUQI01009798.1:15106-26025 GCA_015106735.1 Paratilapia polleni
AATTAGTTTTTATTTGAAATATGTGTGTTATTTCAGTAGTCATACGATATATTATGGTGATGTTTAGTGGACTACATTTGGATTCTTTGAGTGGGTGTGTTTGCTGGTGAATGTCTCAGCCTTATGACTCAACCTCCAGCTGCACTCCTGCTAAGAGCAGACTTTGTGCCTCAGAAGGTGCCCCGAGGCTCTGATCTCAAATCAGCCTGCACACGCGCAAATCCCAAACCTGAGAGCAGAGAAGGTAAATAAAGATGAGCTTACCTCAGATCAGCATCTTCAGGCTCTGTGAGCCCAGTCTGGCTCCATATCAGACTTTAGTGAGAAGCCTCCCAGCCAGCTTTTTCCTCCTGTCTTTACGTCAAGGTTCCAAAAGACCCCCCACCCACCACTCACCATGACCACCATCTCTTTCACTCCAACCGACCCGCCTACATGCTGTGAGCCTGAGCAGGAATGGAAAACTGGAATATATCAAGATGGCTTTTGGCTGTGCTTTGATAAAGGAAAGAAGATGGGATGCAGAGTGGGGAGAGAACTGCATCCAACTGATTACGCCTTTGCATTTTCATCTGGTATTAGTAATACCCTTTTCAGATATTGATGGGTGTTCAAACCCACATTATCACTATTCATTTAAGGCACAGGTGCAGCCCAGGTGTTTCTACATACAGCATTTCACGTACAGTGCCTTGCAAAATTATTTCATACCCCTTGAACTTTTCCACATTTTGTCACATTTCAACCACAAACTTAAACATATTTTATTGGGATTTTATGTGATGGACCAACACAAAATAGCATATAATTGTAAAGTGGAAGGAAAATGATACATGGTGTTCAAAATTTTTTACAAATAAAAATCTGAAAAGTGTGCATTAGTATTCAGCCCCCTGAGTCAACACTTTGTCAAACCACCTGTCGCTGCAGTTACACCTGCAGGTCTTTTGGGGTATGTCTCTACCAGCTTTGCACATCTGGGGTGGCTGTGGCTCAGGAGGTAGAGCAGGTCATCTACTGATCAAAAGGTTGGTGGTTAGATCCCTGGCCACTCAAGTCTGCATGCCAAAGTATCGTTGGGCAAGATACTGAACCCCCAGTTGCCCCCAGTGTGTTCATTGGAGTGTGAATGTTAGATAGATTGCACTTGCAGTATAGAGGGAAGTGCTTGCATGAATATGGGTGAATGAGGCGTGTTGTATAAAGTGCTCTGAGTACTCAAGTAGGGTAGAAAAGTGCTATATAAGAATCAGTCCATTTACATCTAGAGACTGCAATTTTTGTCCATTCTTCTTTGCAAAATATGTCTATCGCCACGTCTCTGTCAGAGAACTCCTCTCAAAGTCATGTCTATCCACCAGGTCAACAACCCACTTTTGGGTAGTGTTAGGCTGCATTTTAGCCGCATGCCAAACCAGCATGCTTAAAGAAACTAGAAGATGTTACCTTTCAGATCAAGTCTCCTATCTGCATCTTGGCCTTACGGTGTTTCTCTTGTAAGATTTCAGTTTGGTTATGCCAAATGGTGAAAATTCCACATAAAGGGGTAGATGTGAATATGACCCTAACAGCTGCTGGTATGGTATAAGCCGGGTGCCCCAGGCGTACTCAGTCATGTTAGGTTCAGGTGGAGCTGGCAACCCTTAAACTATGTGCTATGCTAACACCAGAACCACATGTGTTAAAGACACAGTAACAAGATTTAAGCTACCAATGCAGTGGTCCACAGGACACTTCAGACAACAGTGAAGTGAAGTTTAGGCTCACATTAGTCAGTGAATATACTTTTGAGTGTTTCTGAACCATTTCCCAAACCACAACAGCCAATGTGACAGCTATATCCTGGGATCAGTTAACAGTGACATATTTCACAACTTATGAGGAACTCTTACAAGTTTGCTCAATTTCCTTTCCTTTTTTTGTTCCATCTCTATATACAAATGAAGTTTATAAAAATCAGTAAGCACCAGCTGCCCACAAATGGTGAAAAAAAGCTTCATAAATACGTGAATCTCAGATCAAGAAAAAAAAACGATGTAGGATGTTTGAGGGGCGTCTCCATGATACAAGGTGAAGGTTACATGACAGATGGAGATACAGAATGACTTTCTGTGGCCTGGCTAACTAAGCTATCATTAATTATACTGGAAAAGACCTAAACAAAAGGAAAATGTTCTTATTCAGGTAATTACAGCTAACGGAGAACACGGATGTATGAATTAAACTGCGCAAAGCATTTGTTCAGGCAAGTCACAAATTCAAGCTCAGCTGCAGTCCCTGCTGATCAGCTGAACTCAATCAATGCCCGCCTGCATCAGCTGATTCAGACATCTCATATTAGAAACGTTATTATAGCTGTTGCTGTGCATCTGCCGGCTGCTTTGCAACTCACCTCCACCCCAGTTCCACCTTTCGAGCTGTTCCTGACTTATTCAATATCATATCTGTTGTCACTGATGCCTGCAGCCCTCTTTTGAATGTAGTCGTCCTGATTTAACAGATTTTGTTAAAATAAATATTTTCTGGACCCTTCATAATAACACAGTGATACTGAAGGGAATGACACACTGTTTAACAATGTTAAAGTGTTTTGTGAACCCATCAGTCCACCCCAATCTCCTCCCTACATGAACTTTGTTGTTGTAGTTGTCTAGATGATATTTTTTGGGCACACAATCTCCCATTCCAAAACATTGATGGGTTTTCAGTTATTCATCAATCCCCTGATGTCAGAGTGCTCTGAGCTGTTGGACGTCTGTTAATGCTGTCCAGAAGCTGCTGGGAGTAATTGCTTCCAGCCTCAGGGAAAGCTATGGAGCTTTGACTCCCAGTAAAAGAGGCTGCTGTGGAGCTGGGAACTCTTACTGGGAGTGTGTGGGTAGATGAGTAGGATGAAAGTGAACAGAGACAGTAAGCTAGAGGTTGGGGTAGCAGTGGTTTGAGCATTGCTTGTACAAATGTGGCTTCCAGTTATGACTGGAGTGTTCAGTAAAAAAACATAACAAAACAAAACTGGGAATACTCTTCTTCTAATGCTGAGAATTTCAAGACGGATAACCGAAAGCAAAGCCTTTGCATTGTTTTCAGATATGAACTCCGGGCAGTGTCGGGAGATTTGACCGGGACACTGTCTGCATGTTGTAGCTGTGTTTTTGTCACCATCAAAAATGTTGGACAGCCGGTAATGTGAGCTCCTCTTGTTCATGTTTGTCTCACTGCTGGTACTTTAGCTGCTAAGGAGAAGACACAAGTCATACAAAGAACTTGTTTTTAGTGAAGTGAAACTGTTAAAAATGATAAAAACGCTTCACTGCAGTTATTGTTTGTGCTTCTCATGCATGCTTTTTTGATGTTTTTTCGTGCTTCTTCCTGTTAATGGTGAGCTCTGCTGCTTTCATCTAATCAACATTTGAACTATGAACACAGTCATCAATGTCAGCAATGCTTTTTGGAGGACTAACACAGAAGTGAGTCTTTGTGTTGTTTGATTCCCATAATACCTCTTGTCAGTTTGAGCAGCAGCAGCTTCAAGTTTTGGACAAAGAAGCATGAAGGCGAAGTAAAATTCAAGCACCGACTGACCGTTAAACACAAACCAACACCATCCACCACTGAAAATGATACACGATAAGGGAACTGAACACCTCTGTCCTACATAACCCAAGGGCTACGCAAACAAAGCTATACAAAGGGAGATAGTCTGCTTCATTTCCCACTATTACAACAGAAAAGTTTTTGGCAAGCGGCCTAAATGCAAACACATAGACTAAAAGAAAGAAGCAAGAACACTTCCTACATCCTCATCACCCCGGAGGTTTCAGTCACTGGCAGCTAATGTTCAACCCCTGATTCTCGTTTCATCTGATCTGCTTTTTTATTTATGTGCCATTTGTTTGCTGAGAGACACATTTTCAAAGAGGATAAAATGTTTACTTGTTTAAATATGATAAGGAGTTGTAATATTGGTTGTAATATTTTTTGATTGATTGATACAAAACAGTCAGATCCACCCAAACTTCCATCCATACTCACACATTCACAGCCATTTTTAATGTATCCAAATGAGTATGACTGTGGTACACACAGACACACACTCGTTTTGACATCTTAGTGGGGAACTCCATTGACATAATGCTTTCCCTAGCCCCTTACCCTAACCCTAACCATCAGAAATGAATGCCTAACCCTTACCCTAAACCTAATTGTAACCCTAACCCTGAAACCAAGTTTTGAGCCTCAAAAATGCTCAAAAATGCCTTCAAATTCGTGAGGACCAACCGTGATTTGTGAATACAAAACGCTGGTCCTCACGAATTTGATTATAGTTTCATGTGAATTTTTGTCCTCACAAAGATCTCTAAACAAGCACACACACACACACAGTGTTTCCTCTCACCCTGACAGCATCATGCTGACACACAGTCGGGGTTCAGAGTGGCAATGCCTCGGTCTCAGGCTGTGCCCAATAAACACTGGCAGACAGGCCTTAAACACACACACACACACACACACACACACACACTACTCTAAAAAAACAACACACAATCAATATCACCAACAGCAGTACTGTGGAGGATCTGTGGTTAATTTTAGCTGTACAGTCACCATCTCCAATCAAATTCAATTCCTGTGGAACCGGGCGGGGAAAAAACAACAAAATAAATAAACAAACAAACAAAAAAACAGCCTTTAAATTTGTGTACCTCTCATTTCTCACCTCTGTGATAAAAATAATGGACTCATTACCTCTCAGTCACATACAGCAGCTTCAGATACCTGCTGTGTTTCCTTCCATCTAATCAGGGACTGATTTATAGGTTTTTGGATGAAAACAGAGCTGACGACCACTGACACTGAACTCACAAAGCACAAAGCACAAAGTGAGAAAGGATCACACTTCCACAACACTGTGTATAATTTTTGATCATTAATATTAATTTTATTCTTTCCCCTCATCCCCAAACTGGCCATGGCAGATGGTTGCCCCTCCCTGAGCCTGGTTCTGTTGGAGGTCTCTTCCTGTTAAAAGGGAGTTCTTCCTCCCCACAGTTGCCAAGTGTTGCTCACAGAGGATTGTGTGATCACTGGGGTTCTCTTTCTAATATTATAGGGTATTTACCTTACTATATAAATCACCTTTGACACAACTATTGTTGTGAACTGGTGCTCTATAAACATAAAACTAAACTGAACTTAATATAATACAAACAACTGATAACAGACTCTCAGCCTGTTGCTGAATAAGCTGCTGCAGAGAAACAGGTGGATTAACTGTGAAGTCACAGGCATTTACTTAATGCTTTGCTGGATTGAGCTTGAAAGTGACTGTGGGAGCAGACAATTGACAAGTTCCCCAAAACAACAATAGTTCATAAGATATAGAAAGACGTGCAGTCCTACCACATGCAACATGTGATTTACAGGAAGCATCGACTGCTAGGAAATTTTTTTTCCTTCCAGAAATTTCCATATTTCTGCCAGATTGTCAAACCCCAATGAAAATCTTATAACGTTATCAGTTTTGATTCCATTTGAACTGAGAGCGTATTTTTAACAAAGCTGAATGACAGTTGCAAAGCAGAGAAGTCTCCATAGTGCTTTTTCAGTATGGCATCATATTTCATTCAGGAACACTATATTTCTGTCTGCAGTAGATATTTGCAGCAAGACCTCTCATACAGAACAAAGGAGGTATCGCACATGACACAGCATGAAAAGGAGGAAATGGGGTGGAGGTGGGTTGCAAAGTGACTTGCAGAAGAAGTAACAAATGTAGACTGATTAAAGCAACTTAAATATCATGCCCTACATGAGATTGGCTAGTTGAAAACCCTTACGCTGAGAAACTTGGAGTCTTTGTCAAAAACAAAGTCATGTATGGGTGCTGATTTTCTTCTCGTCCACTAGTGCCGCTTAGGTGATCTGACACCTTAACCCACAAATAGACCACTCAGCTAATCTCACTTTACCGCTTTATATGAAATTTTCACCTCTTTGTTCTTAAAGTTCTTCTATTATAAGATTTCATTTTTGGTGTGCCAAACTACATATAAGATATTATTTAGTAAGGTAAAATCTTACAGTTTTTGAAACTATACCCATTTAGCATGTGGCTAAAATGCAACCTAACCATACCCCTAAGTCATAAGCTGATGACCTGTTGGCCATTAAGAGGTGAAGCCCCAGGCTTTTGTTTGACATTTCCACCTGAGAAACATCTCCAAAAGTAGTTAGTGACAACTTCAATACTGTGATCCAAAATCAACAACCTTAGGTTCTGTAAATAAGAGACACCAAGGAGAAATCCCCTTATGCTTATCTTTAGTCCAGAGTTAAACACATCAAATATTGACAGTTTTACTTACACCTCAATGTGATTTTTGGACCTGATCTAAAAGTTCATCTGCAACTCCAAATCTGATGCATCAGAAATGAAGCACACCTCCTGCTAACTCATCTTTAGTCAATTCAATTCAGTTTGTATATTGCAAGTCATCTCAAGGCACGTTATATTGAAAGATAAAGACCCCACAATATTAGAGAGAGAACCCCAACAAATCAGATGGTGCACTGCAAGCAAGTACCTGGCAACAGTGGGGAGGAAGAGCTCCCTTTTAACAGGAAGAGATATCATTCATATTGACACTAGGTAGCTCGGAAGAGGTTAACCACTACAAAAAAGTGCAAAAACCTCAGCCCCAATCCTAATCAAAGCCTGGTTATAATTCTTAACTCTAAAACCCAGTTTTAACCTTCAAACATCCCTTTGAAAGAGAGGACCAGCTTAAAAACTTTCGACAGTGTCCTGTCTCTGATGACCCAAAAACATTTTCAGGCATGGAAAGAGCAAATCTAGACAATCCATAAACCTGATTCTCCAGACAATGGGTCTCATTCACCAATATGTGCATAGAAATGTTCTCACCGGGGGTGTTTCCAGGATTTTTAAATGGGGTGGCACAGTGGGGACCAAGAAGAAAGCAGGGGGGACCCACAGGAAATCAGAATATTTAGTCAGGAATATTTAATCAGTGAAGAAAACTGGTGTATAAAACACGATTTTCAAGCTCATGTGCAGCCCTGCGTCGTATTGCAGATTTATCATGTGAAAAGTGGAGCTGGACAATTTAAATGTAATCTTGTGATGGATAATTGTTTAATATCATATGATATTATTGGATCATAATTATTGATTTATTGATGTGTATCTCTCTTTACGGTCGCAGCTGCTGATGATTTCATTACTTATATATTGCTCAGTAGCTTGATCTATAATAATGCAATTAACCTGCAAAATAATAAGTAACTAAAGCTTTAAAATAAATAGTATGGAGTATGAAGTGAAATAATTACATTCAAAATATAGTGGATTAAAAGCAGAAAGCAGTATAACATGGAAATAATACTTATAAAAAAAAATTTATATAAAAAAAATAAAAAAATAAATCAGGAGGATTTCAAACTGAAGGAATGGAAACAACAGTGTCTGAGGAGGGAGCCAAAGAAGGAAGGCACAGCTTTCCAAAGTGTTTCCTCAGGAGTGACAATGGTTCAAAAAACAACAACAAAACAAAAAAACGAGGCTCTGGCTGCAGTCACTGGGGTGAATGTTGTTTCCCCTGAGACATGGACTATGGCTCCAATTAAAAAAGAAGAAAAAAGAAAAAGAAAAGAAAAGAGGTTTGACACCAAAAACAATGATATTTGAACAGAGACCAGACAAACATGAAGGAAGCAGGTTGAGGACAAGCTCGAGACAGAACAAGACAATTTTTTAGCAATAATTGCTGGGAGTTTCCCAGCAATTATTGCTAAAAAAGGGAGAGAAATAGCCAAGAAATGAGTTTAAGTGACGGCATTCAGCGAGGATGAAAGCCTTTTTTAATGAATGTGTTTTTTTGTTTTTGAAACTGATTTGTTTTCACAGTTTACGTCATTTTTGGGTTGGTTTGGTTTTCTGTTTTACTAAAACCTAGTGACAAACGCAACGTTTTCAGTTAATATTTTGTGTTCATGCAATTTAATTTTTATTCATTTAATTCTAATTCTTTAGTTTGGGTTATTTTGGAAAAACTGTAAGAACTCCTCCCAGAGTCTGCTGTAATTTCTCTGTATTCATTCAATGGATATATAAACTGTCCCCTTTGCTTTTCCTAATGTGATCACATAGGTTACCTTTCCTATTTAAAGTGCTCTGTTTGGCTCCAGAAACCGAAAACCCCCCCCCAAAAAACCCATCTTCTTTGCCATTGATCTCTTTGTCTGTCATTAAACAGGTGGAGTAACGCATGCCCTCATGTGAACTGACAACCCCTTCTGACTTCTATTCTTTTACATGCTATACGCTCTGGATTCTTGATAAGGGTGAAACAAGGAGAACTGGCCATCCACTGTGTGCTGAGACCTGTTAGGTTATCAGATGGTGGCCTGACCCACATGGAGAGAACAGGCCCAGCATTGAGTGCAGGCAAGCCCACTGCCGCAGTGCCTTCCTGGGAGAGCAGGAGACTCGCCTCATTCTGGATGTCTGCCAAGTAACCAATCAATGCAGCCTGGAGTCAATGGAAACAGAATTCACAGCTCCTTTTTCTTGTCCATCTGCCTCTTTGCAGAGCAGCAATATGCAACACCCATCTTGGATATTACTCGCTATTGTTCCCCAATTTCACCTTCTATTGTCAGCACCACCCCCCAAAACAAATTCAAATCAGTTTCCTCTTGTTTTTTTTTTTTTTCTTCATTTTTCCATACGGGCATGCCGGTGTGTTTTGTAGTGAGATCATTTTAGTGGCTGACAAAATTCAGCGTTGAATAATATAAAACATATACAACATGATATCTCTTTATGCTCTCTTTACGTCCTCTGCAGGATCTGTTTGACATACTTGAAAAACTTGTCTGACTTTGCTTGGATATGAATGAATGTTTGTCTGGTTGCCTGGTTGATAAAGCTTAAATAGGCTGGATAGCTGCAGTGGTGCTAAAACATTTGAGCAAACTGGGTGTGTTTATTAACTTTTTCACTTGCACACATTGTCCCGTTTTCCTTCGTTGTATTTTTATCCATTGATAATTAATACCAAACTGTGTAGGCCTTTCTTAGAAATTTAGAGCTAAATACCTTCAAGGCATTTATCTTCAAAATATGGGCTGCAAAGAAGTGCAGTACTTTGGGCATATTTATGTTACCTAATCTTTGTCACTGTGCTCACAATTGTTGCATGCGCTATTCAACAAGTGTTTTCAGGGGATGCAAATCAGTTCTCAGTTTGGTCATGAAATTGTTTGCTTGAGTTTCACTTAGAGGCATTGAGGCACCACTGATCAGAAAGACTGGGGCATATCTTTGGGAATAAAGGAACCGCACTATGCTGATGACGCCTGGTCATGTCAGCGATGGTTCTTCCACGTGTACATAAGCTAGCTCCATAGAGACATGGATTAAAATTTATAGGACAGAACAAAGATGGTGGTAGAAGTATAACTTCCAGTGGATAAATGCTTGTAAAAACCTCATTTTGGGCAAAGTCAGCAAATTTTTGAACCTCTTAATGTCCAGCAGGTCACCAGCGAATCATCTAGGTAGGGGTAGTGTTTATTTTGATTAACGTCCAACCCGTTTTGATGTATTTTCATCTGTTTGGAACAAATAGATTGAAAATCTTAACAGAAAGTTGTAATGCCAAAATGAACACAGGAGACTTGATTTAAACTGTAACATCTTCTTGTTTCTGCAGATCCAGACTGAACATCTGTCTGTCTGCGGTTCAGTTTTTGCTGTCACACTGCAACTAGTTTTAACCACAACCAAGTTTGCTGGGTTGCTTCTAGTAGGACTTTGGCTATAGCACCAACACTAACACATGCTTCCTTTAGGAAATATTACAAGAGACTCCATGTTGCCAGGGTACTAGCTATGCACTCTTGGCTAAACTACAGCGGTTCCTACTAACTGGCTTCTTAGGGCACATTATGTGTGTGACAACAGTTGTTCAAAGAGAACAATGTTGGCTAATAAAGAGGTCAGTGTGGATGCTGCTGAAGTACCCGTTTCATCAGCACTGGATAGTGTTTCTTCATTGAAAGAACGTTTGGAAGATATTTTGGCTTACCAGCTGGCTGTGTTTCATTTAAGAAGGCTTTCAGTTAGGCTCTGATAGATGGTTAGACAGATGGCTTGTCCAACCAACTACCAAGTATTTTTTCAGCTTGTCTGCGTTTTTCGAACCAGTTTCCAAGGACGACTTCCAGATGGCGTACAAACCATCTGACATGTCATGTTAACATTATCAGGAATCACTGCATACATTTCAATTTCTACCCAGATGACAACCACTTATACGTATAGTGTAGTGTGCAAAAGTCTTGAGCCACCCCTCATTTTTTTATATTTCCCTTCCAAAGAGCCAGACTTTCTTATATTATATATATCTTATATTTATTTATTTATTTTTCCAAGTCAGGGCTCTGGCTGGGCCACTCTAAGACATTCACAGAGTTGTCCCTAAGGCACTCCTGTGTTGTCTTCACTGTGTCCTTAGTGACATTGTCATGTTGGAAGGTGAACCTTTGGCCCAGTCTGAGGTCCTGAGCACTGTGGAACAGGTTTTCATTGAGGATGTCTCTGTACTTTGCTCCATTCAGCTTTCCCTCAACCCTCATCAGTCTCCCAGTCCCTGCTGCTGAAAAACACCCCCACAGCATGATGCTGTCCCCACCATGCTTCACTGTTGGGATGGTGTTGGGTAGGTGATGAGCAGTGTCTGGTTTCCTCCAGACGTAACGTTTAGAATTGAGGCCAAACAGTTCAATCTTCGTTTCATCAGACCAGAGAATCTTGTTCCTCACAGTCTGAGAGTCCTTCAGGTGCTTTTTTTGCAAACTCCAAGTGGGCTTTCATGTGTTTTGCACCGATGAGA
>VUQI01009800.1:0-12885 GCA_015106735.1 Paratilapia polleni
CTACAATATTAGACAGAAAACCCCAACAATCAGACGACCCCCTATGAGCAAGCACTTGGCAACAGTGGAAAGGAAAAACTCCCTTTTAACAGGAAGAAACCTCCGGCAGAACCAGGCTCAGGGAGGGGCAGCCATCTGCCGTGACCAGCTGGGATGAGTGGAAACAGAAGAGAGCAGAGGGAGACAGGACAAAAAGGCACACCTATAGGAGAGAGACAGAGTTAATAATAGCTAATGATTAAATGCAAATGGTGTATAAACACATGGAGAGTGAAAGGAAGTGAGGAAGAGGAAGTGCTCAGTGCATCATGGGAAGTCCCCAGCAGCCTAGGCCTATTGCAGCATAACTAAGGGATGGTTCAGGGTTACCTGATCCAGCCCTAACTATAAGCTCTATCAAAAAGGAAAGTTTTAAGCCTAATCTTAAAAGTAGAGAGGGTGTCTGTCTCCCGAATCCAAACTGGGAGCTGGTTCCACAGGAGAGGGGCCTGAAAGCTGAAGGCTCTGCCTCCCATCCCAGGGTAAAGACCCTACAATATAGACAGAAATTTGTGTAGTGTTCAAATAAAACCTTTAACACTGATTCAGCATTTTCACTTTATCAGTGATCTGCATTACTGTTATGTTCTAACTGCAGTAGGGCTAATCTATGGATTGATAAAACTCTCTGACCTCTGTGGCTCATGACACTGTTGCATAACCCACTGAATGCCATTAAATGTGCCCTGTCATCAAGATTAAAAACAAAGCTATTTGTCTTAGTTTCTGAAAAAAAAAGAAGCAATTTTGTAATTACTCATTGTGTTTTTCATCTGCACCAGTTAGTGTCAGACAAAGCATGCTATTTTATGTATTTACAGTACTATATTAAACATTTTCAAATGCATTCTCGGTATTTGGCCAACACTGTTAAATCACAAAGTTGATCCTACTTCCTTAAATGCAAATCCCATTTTTCTTCACATCTTCAAGAAAGACTGATGAATTTATTTAAACAGAACATCCTCTGTGTTTTTCATCATAACAATCAACATAAAATCATCCCAGAAGTGAATTCCCTCCATTAAGATTGTGAAGTGAGATTATTGCCAAACAGTTTTTTGGGGCTTTCCACTCTGACCACATAGAGTTCACTAACATCCATGCCTGAGGCTTCTCATTCTCCATGCTGCTGATAAACTGAGGTCACTAGGCTGCTGATATTGATCCTGAGTTTATATATGCAGGTCTGAGACATCCTGCTGATACACACATACTGAGGTATGTGGAATCATAATGAGAAAGGTACTTTGCCCTTTTTCACATTGACTCAGATGTTTGACAAATTTGCTTGTGAAATTAATTCCAAGACACATGTCTTGTCATGAAATATGCATCCTAAAAAATCTGTTATGTAAAAGCAAAAAAACAGGCCCATCACAGTTTATGTAAGTAAGACGTAACAGTAAAAATTTATTTACTTTAACTTTTATTTAACGTTCAAAGGAAATCCTGACATGGTAGACACAGAGTCATCTCAGACTACAGCTGGAGTCATTATGCTGAAATCCAGCTACAAATAGATTGAGCGCTTTTCGCTCCAAATAGAAATCAATACTGTCTCCCTGAATATTGATTGGAAGACTGAGCATCAAGTCGAGACAGTTCCACACAGATGAGGTATCCATGCACCAGAGTCAGCTAGACTGCATCTGTCCTGGATCTGATTTAAATTGCTGAGCTGAGGAAGACCCTGCTCTTCAATCCTTCCATGAGACGCAAGCAAATCCCTCAGGTCTAGTGTGGTCAGCTGACTGAGGTAACCCAGGTTAACGTGATTCGCCAAGCTGTGGATCATCTTGAGGTGCCTTTGCTGCTAACACTGACCATAGAGCACAGCTGCATAAACCTGCATCTGTCTGCAGACACCTTAACTAACACCATAGCTTCTTCATCTCTCAGTTTTGGAAAGATCCAAACAGTGACCTCAAATCACTGAAAAAAAAATTGACCTTTAAAAGGAAACCATTACTGTGGAGCTCAAGCTGAATGGAAATCATCAAGGACACCTGGATTACACAATAAGAAGCTCATTACCAGAACAGGCAACATCAGCATTAACACTGCATTGACATCAGGAAAATATCAAGACAGAAGGGTGAAAGCTTGAATGAAAACCTTTGTTTGCTGCAAAAAGGTATCTAAACAGATGGTTGGCAGTGTTAGCCACATGTTTTAAACCGTATTCTAAGACTTTTCTTCAAAATCTCTGTGACATTGTAATGGTACATCACGTAACACTCAAGAAGCTATTTATAGCTACATCTTGATACAACTGCTCTTGAAGAACACAGCTGAGTCAAACAACAGAGAACATCACCCAGAGTTATGGCTGCCTAAGCAACCAAACCAGGAGCAAAGGTGCAACTGCTATCGAGGAATTACAAGCATCACTAAATTGCAGTAACTTTCACTGAAGCAACCTATTGCATAAGAGTTTACTTATTTCTTTAATCGTCTTTTCATTTAACACAACATCAGAGAAACAGATAATAATGATAATAAATCGGTCAAAGTGTCAGCTGTCAGTTCGCATTACCTCAGAAAGGCATCCGCACACATCCAGTCATCTTGTTATTCCACTCTTTGCTCTGACAACTTTCTAAAGTCTCTCACTGTACGTTACCAACAGCATCTGAGCCTATCACTGTTTGTGGGAGGTGAGTATGACTGAGCAAGTGAGGTATGTGTGAGTGTGTGTATGACAGTTGTGTATGTGTTTGTGTGATGGCATGCCAGAGTATTTTTGGGCTCTGCCTGCTTAAATGCAGCTTGCATGAATCATGACTTCCCACATAGTAGGTCAGTGAGTGGGGTGAGTCATATTGCTGTCTTATATGGTAACACGCTGCACATATGATGGAAGCCCAAGGGTTATCTATAGACTCGGCTTACTGCCTCAAATGTCTGAAGCAGAGCTGCCTAATCCCTCAGGCCTAATCTTTTCTTATATCTTCAATATTTCTGAATTCCAGTTTTGAGCAGCTGCCAAGCATTTTTGGTGTGACTCAATATGACTCAGACCCATTTTGGTTTTCAGAGGCATAATACCACATGACTGCACAACAAGCACAACAGTTGGCACAAAGCATAAATATACACAAAGTCTAGAAAGAATATTGTATATTACAAGTCCTACTACGTGCATGACAATGACAAAGTACACCTGCACACTCAATAATCTGCTTGTCTAAACCTCTTCCTGTGCAATTGGTGAAAACAACAAGGAAACAAGTTTGCAGACACCTCAGTTTGCAAGTAACTGATGATGGAATAAAACACCCAAAAACTGCAGAGAGGAAAACCAGCCTCTGAGAGATTGGATTAGGCCACGTGCAGAGCCTTCCAATAGCAGTTTGACAAGGAGCAGATCTTGCGCTAATTAGGCCAGTGATTGGCAGGAAAAGGGGCTTCTAGCATGCGAGTGCCCAGGACCAGATTATGTGCTGTATTACTAATGGAGCCCGGAGGAAGTGGATGGAGTAGGGAGTTGAGGAAGAGAAGTGGGCGAACTTCATTTGAAACAATAAATTGTGTGCGTGCATGAAGACAAAAAAAATTCAACCGTCAAGTTCAAAAAAAGCTCACGCTCAAAGCCCTCATGGAAAAAAGGCAAGTGGAAAGTCTCCCCACAGGAAAGAGTTGACACAGATGCTTCGCCCACGTCAAAACCTTCAAAAGCCACGGCTGCATGCATGTGTATGTGCACGTGGGTGTGTGTGCATGTGTGAGTGGGCTGGAGGGCACAAGTATGTTGATATAGCAGAGAAAAAACAATTTCTCACACATTGCTCTTGTACGTGCGACATCTTTAGCTTTAAGAATACATATAGGTGCTGTTTTTATAAATGTGCGGAACAGAAAAAAATGTGCAAAACTAAAGCAATGCAAATATCCAGCTGACATCAGAGGACATCAAAGAGAGGAATGAGGGGTGAAGGAGATGAAAGACATCATCTACTCATGTGACCGACTGTAATATCCTGCTCAGTGAGCAAAAGGAGATGTCTGACATTGCTGAAAAGGAGCTGGACACCAAATTCTTCCTTGATTATCTGTTTTGTATCCTAGTCTTGCTTCTGCTGTCTCTAGCTGCTATGAAAAGACCACATGTAAGACCAGGAAAGCATGTGAGCGCTTCCTTCCAAACTGATGATCACCCATTCAGACAGCCTTTGTTTTACAATGCACTTTGCAGTTTTTGTATTCTTCCAAATTCTCACCCAGAACTCGGAAGAATAACAATAAAACATTAAAACTATTATAATGCAATTTTGTGGAGGATAATAAGGGAACAATGAGGGAACAAAGCCTGGACTTTCTGGGTGCCTCCCCTGTAAGAAATCCTCTCTTCATATTTTAAGTGTAGTAGTAGTATGTGGTCCAAAAGCTTCACTAAGTTTGTGTGCAGTCATAGAGTAAAGTATGTCATATCACTCATATAATATCACCACATGCCCTATTCAGTTGCTCTCTTCTGTTTCCCCTCATCCCCAACCGGTCGCGGCAGATGGCTGCCCCTCCCTGAGCCTGGTTCTGCTGGAGGTTTCTTCCTGTTAAAAGGGAGTTTTTCCTTCCCACTGTTGCCAAGTGCTTGCTCATAGGGGGTCGTCTGATTGTTGGGGTTTTCTGTCTTTTCTGTCTAATATTGTAGGGTCTTTACCCTAAAATATAAAGCGCCTTGAGTGTTGTTGTGATTTGGCGCTGTACAAATAAAATTGAATTGAATTGAATTGAATTGAATTGAATTGAATTCAGTTCAGTTTGCGTTTCATGTTGATATTGCTCATGGAACCTGGTTCTGCCAGAGGTCTCTTCCTGTTGAAAGGGATTTCTTCATTCCCGCAGTCACCATGTGCTACTCATAGGGGATCATCTGATCGTTGAAGTTTTCTGTGCAACATTTTAGCACCTTTACCTTACAATATAAAGTGCCTTGACTGTTGTGAAGTGGTGCTATATAAATAAAATTGAACTGAACTGAATTGACAAGCAATGTGGTTTGTTTACATCCTAATTCTGCTAATACAATATTGTTACATGTGATTAATATAATGAAAAAGTCTACTGTAAGTGCAGCTTTGTATACGTTGCTAACTTGTCTTTGCTAACTACATTTGCTAACTTTGCCTTTATGTGCGTTAAATACTTCCGGCAGTGTTTCCAGGTTTTGCTTGTCATGAAATGCATTATAATTCTGAATGATTTCATTCATGTCATTTAAATGGTTGTGATTCGCTTCAAACGGTGTCTTCAATGAAGGTAATAAAGGGGAAGGCCATCTTTTTAGAATCTCTTTTTTCTGACATCCAGTGGCACATAAAGACATTTTTTACTTACTCCAGGAATCTGATTGTTTTTTCTTTCAGTTGTTTCAACTGTTTTTCTGCCATCAGAATGTGCACACAACTGCACACAAGTGTCCACTCCGAATTGGTTTAAAATGTCCACATTAAGAGGCTGAAGGGATTTTGGACGCATGCTTATCACTCAGGAGACCCTGATTTCTGTCTTGTTGGGCCCTTTGCATATTGTAACAAATGAGAGCGTCATTACAAAAATTAACACAGCACAAAATAATTTAATCTTGCTTCTCTTGTTTTTCATAATCATTGGAATTAAAAATAAAACTTGATTAATCACCCAACCGTAGCTCTGATGGGTTGAGGACTTATACATATACCATTGATTTGTAGAAAGCCACATTTGGACTGGTACTTATATAGCACTTTCCTACTCAGTTTTGTGTACTCAAAACACTTTATACTAGAGGCCACATTCACCCAGTCTCACATACATTCATACAGCACTTTTATCTACACTTAAGTGCTTACTAACATTCACACACACACACTCACACTCCGATGAACGCATCGGGAGCAACATGGGGTTCAGTATCTTGCCCAAGGACCCTTCGGCATGCAGACTAGGGGAGCCAGGGATCGAACCACTGACCTTCCGTTTAGTAGACAACTCGCTCTACCTCCTGAGCCACAGCCGCCCCACATGCATTTGCATCACTAGGAGGTCCTGTATGTTACAGTCTATCTTCTTAGAGACTCTCTTCTCACCATTTCCATATTTCAAACTGGCATTTCAGACAGAACAACCCACCAAATAAAATCTCTTCTCCTGATTTATATCTTCTAACTTTGATAGTGTCAGCAGAGTGATCCGCCACAGTCTGAAGACTCTTATTATCTTGTGCAGACTTCCTTGTCTCCGGCACAGCTAGTCTAAGAGTATCAGGCAGGTTGTGTAAAAAGCTATATGTTACTGGGGCAGTGCATGTCTACAGATCTGCTGAACAGACATTGTTCAGTTTACTCTGCCTGCAGTAATCTTTATCTTTATCTTTACTGTCATTGTAAATTACAGTGAAATTACAACGAAATTAGGTGCTGTTCAACAAGGTGTCATGTAAGGAGAGCACCGAGCCGCTGCAACTACGTGCACTGCCATACCAGTGACCGAGCCAGAGATTGGCCATACGAGGGTAGATGACCCCTGCAGCTTAGTGTGAGGGAGCTAATTCAGGAGGTGATGTTAGGCTGAAAACATATGCACACACACACACACACACACACACACACAAATAAAATAACCACAATAGCTCTGACATGCACTTCTCTGATGTTATAACAGATTCTATTTTTATCAGTATCCATACAAATCATCCTGATTTCATCCTGCAAACCACCTCTCTCAGTTAGTTAACTAGTTACTTTTTCTAATATTTTCTCCTGTTTTCATGGTGATTTTTAATTGATTCAGAGCACATGGTTAAACAAAGCCTGATAACAGTGAACTGATTGTTGAGCAAGTGCATTACTATTTTAAATAGGGGTTTAAAATAGTAATAGACTTAAATGGGGTTCTGTGTGTATATAGATTTTTTGCGTTTCCTTTGTGACATGTTTATTTGTGGGAGCTTTATGTCTATCTCTGATGCTGATTTTAGATGACAGAAGTTAACATGTTGGAATATTTGTTACGTCTAAACAATCACATGAGGGATGGGTAATGAAAATAACCAAACGTGATGAATGAATGAATTAATCAATCCATCCATTCATTCATTCTCTTGCTGCAAAGGAAATGACACTTTTTGGATGGATACTGGATACATGCAGCTCACTGCAGAACTCAGTAATGTTTCTTTTTTTTCTGATCATATGTTTTGTCATTTTTACAACTTTTGTGTGGGACCAATATTTTTTTACTCAATTTTGTATTATTTTTTGTCTTTTGAGTTTTGGTTTCAGTGAGTGGTTAGATTTAGGCACTAAACTACTTGATTAGGTTTAAGAAAATATCATAATTTGGGTTGAAATAAACCTTTTAGAAGCATCTCCTCTGTCTTCTAGGTTACCAGGGGATGACCCCTCCACACCTAATTATAACTGGTTTTCGGAAAAGCAGCTGCTGTAGGAAACAATAATCTAAAGGGAAAGATTACAAATGTATTTGTAAGTAGTAGAAGAAGAAGTAGAAGAAAAGACATTTTCCTCAAAATGTACTTTAAAATGCAGCTTAGTTGTAAGGGAATCTAATATTTAGGAAACAGGCCTCCAAAATAAGATACTAAAAAATATTCTAGTGTTGTATGAAATTATTCTAAACACTAAAACTGAAAACTGGATACCTGGCTGTAATAAAAACGGAATCATCACACTTGAATAAAAGACCTTTGTTGGAAACTCTTAATGCACTTACTCCTGCTTTTCCTCTTTTTGTTTTCGCTGTTTAAATTTTATTATCACATGACTAAACTTAGCTATGTCCATGACAACTGAGCCAACTCCATGTGCTGATAATGACTGTGTGTTGTGGTTAAAAGTTCATCAAGTAAGTTAGAGAGCCATTTTTCTTTCCAAAATTCTGCACAGAAACAGTCAAAAAAAAAAAACCAAAAAAAAACTTTATTTAAGATTTAATATGTGTGCAACTTACTGAGCAACAAAGCTGAAATGAACCCATGTGTACTTAAGTGAATGGACTCATCTGTCAGAGAACATACCGTGATATTGATGACAGTGCAGCGAGTACTAATGTATTGTGATGTATCACAGCATCAATTACCTTGTAGTGCACACTGTAGTTCTGTGAAAGTATATTTTTCTCACTCTTCATATGCAGCATGTATCTGTGGTTTCTGTAACCGCTGTGCTCATTTCACAGTAATCAGTGAAGCCTGGCTGCCTGAATCATATGCAAGAGTTTGCAAGTTTCATACAAAGCAATCATTAGTCAGCTGATTTCAATGAGGTGAACACAGGTACCTCCAAACATGATTGAGAAGTGCTGCTGCTGCAGAATCACTCAAAATCCAGCACTGCGCCACTTCAGCCTGTGCATGTCAAGTAAAAACTGTAGACTAGTAGACTTACAATATAGCTACATATATGTAGCTATATTGTAAGTGGTGGGCCAGCTGTGTCATGCAGTATATGTGATGCTATCTGCCATAAAGCATCCGTGCAGAGATGTATCACAGTTCAGCCAGACCTGTCAAAGTACGTCAACACAAGTCTTGACTCCCTCACATCAAGTGTGAGGGCACAGACTGAAAGGTTATGGTTTGAAGTGTGCGCAGATGTGACACAGAGTGCGGTTTAGTGGCTTTTGGGCAGCAGTATCGATGACTCATACTGAGAAGAGAAAGCAGTGCTTATTGATTAGACCCCTTTGCACAACCAAGCACCACAAGTCACAGTGGAAATAGTCGCAGGCTGGAGGAACTGTATCTCCAGCCTACGGTGTGTGTGTGTGTGTGATGTTTGAGGTGTTGTTTGGTTTTCATCACTTGGCTACGAAATGAAGAAGGGAGATATTGGCAAGACTCGGTCACAGATATATTTCTAAATACAGTATATTTAGCATGGAAAGATATATGGATCGTGTATGTGCAGTTGTGTCTGTGATGTTGTCTGTGATGGTGACATTACAGCATTTCAGACTGTTTATAACAAACAGGAGGAAAAGCAGAGCCCTCAGTCATACAGCCCTCCCTGAGCAATTACTGTGTTTGGATCCAACCTGTGATTTATTTGCACAGAGGTGGGCCAGCTGTGTCATGCAGCCATTAGAGCAATCTGTTAAAACACACTGTGGCAATCTGACTGCAAATGTTTGCTGTGCACTTTCACATTATGATAGTACACAGTCTGGGTGTGGAAAAGCTGATTGCTATGGTGTCCTTTTTTTTATACAATCACACAGCATTCAAATTTTTTGAACAATTTTGGCTCTTTTAATCAATAGAATCAATTAAAAAAAAACATACATCCATATTCACAATTCTTATAATTAATTATCTAATAATTATGTAGACAACTAACTCTTAATTAATTATTAATTAACCAATTACAAAAAAGTAGTTAGAAAATAAAAGACCACCATGGTAGTTACTCCTGGGGCCTTTGTTCTGCCTGTGCCTGGTGGATTTTCATCAGGTGCTCCTATCTGCGTGAGGCTACCAAACATCACAGTAAGGTACAAAATTGTCACCACAGGTTTAAGACTGGTGTCGATAAGGTACAAACCACAAGGGTGCAAATAAGTACCCCCTGTAAAGGGTACAATGGCATTACCTTAGAGGGTACCATCGCAGTGAAAAGCAGCTGTACACCTAAAGATACAATAAGGTACTTTATATTTTAGGAGTGCACCAATCTTTAACACTCTATTGCTTAAATAGTCGATTATCAAGTAATCTATATAGTAGTGGTGGCAAAATTGGGGCGGCTGTGGAGGTAGAGTGGGTCGTCTGCTAATCCGAAGGTCAGCGGTTCAATCCCTGGCTTCCCTAGTCTGCATGCCAAAGTATCCTTGGGTAAGATACTGAACGCCACCATCAGTACCATGAGTAACCCCGTGATTCCCACTCCTAAAATATATTATTCAGTCCCTGCTTTTGATATTCAAGTAACAACTCATAGTTGTTTTGGTACTTATAATTAAATAATTAGGTGTAAAGTAAAGTAAGGAAGCTACTATCAGTTATACCGTGACAGCAGAACCACCTAACACAAAGCCTTCTCTCTGATGTATTTGTATGTGGCCTTATGGAGGCAGAGCACTGGTCAGATAACTCAGTTATACTCTTTGCTCTGAAAAGATCAATATTTATCTCTGTGACTATTGATTTCTGCTTGATTAAAACAGTGCATTGTAACAAGTTCAAGGAGAAGGTGCATTGAGTGCAAAAGCAGGCAGGCGTTTTTTTTAGAGGAGTCACTCAGGCAGGACCTGACCTCACACCAACACTGTACACCCTGTCCACAGCACAGCACAGACACTGACGGCATACAGCTTGCATGATATTTTTCTAAGCAGTGTGTGACTGAGTTTTCCATCATGGCTAGAAATGACTAATCCAATAATCTACTGAAAGAACCATATCTAGAGGAAACACACAGCAAATCAGAGCTGTCTGTTTTCACAGATTGACCCCTCTTCTGCTGTGATTTATTTATACTTATACTTGCATACATTTTTGTTCAATTGAATATCCAATTTAACATAATACAGCCTTGCAGCCTTCAGTTGTCAGAGTTAGCGATGACTCTGCATCTTTTGAGGGCAGATAAGCCAGTGTTCTGTCATTTGTTAGTGTTATTGTTACGGCTGGGAGCAGCAAGGCTGACTAATGAATATGATGCCAAGCTTTGTGTCCACATCTTCACCTGTCAACACATCCTTTTGAAGATAAACACAAAACCATATATTAAAAGAAACATCTCTTGATATGAGAAACCATTTAGTATTCAGCTGCTTTCTTGCAAGTAAATTTCCCTTTCAGAGCAAACACAAAAACAGTGGCTGTCGGAAATTTTTATGCTGTCGCATTCACCAGTCAGTCAAAGGGGAATTGATGTTACTCATATGCAAATAGATTATTTTAAGACTAAGTGGGTCAGACTTGGAACCAAATTCCCATCAGTCACTGTCAGTTAGGGTCAGACAGGTTTTCTGTTTATTCTTCAATGAGTATTGTAAAACAGATTACATTAGTTAGTTACGTTAGTCATGAACAAAATCTAGAGATGGGTAACATGGATATGACACAGCAATATAAACCAACATTTAAGTTTCCTCTGGCTCCATGGAATTATTCTCTTCATTTAGCTAATTTGTTTGGTTGGCTAATTCCATTCTTTCAAACTTTTTTTGTTTTGCTTTTGTTTTCAGTGAACAAGCTCTGATGAACCCACTGTACCGCCCTGCAGCAGACCATAGACAGACACAGACAGCAACTAGCTTTTCATTATTTTCACTTTCATTATCGGAATGCCCATCTAGAGGGTAAAACAAGGCTTTCCCCCACTGCTTGGCAGTTAGTTTTACTTGGTTTGTTTAGCCAAAATGCCAGAAAGTAATGAAACTATAACACTATAACATCTACCCACTCCATTTTTTCACAACTGCTAGCAAAGTGTAGAATGCAAGACTCCTTGCAATCACACTTTTGTCATATAATGCTCACATATCTTTATGAATCACACAATTCCTTCTTCTATAAAGCAACCCCAGTTGTTAATGGTGGCTCATTTAAAGTGACATTAGAAATCAGTTTTGGTTAGATTAGGTACTGTGTTCACATATCACTGCATTGTCACTACTGCCCTAGAACGCTGACTACAGCAATGCTAAAACTAATGTTAGCTGATTAACTTTCAGTTTTGCTTTAACAATAATTTCTTGTCCTTTGCCCCCTAAAATGGCAACTTTATTGACTGTTCCAGCTCAAAAAATACAAGAACTGTATTAGTTTTTATGCTTTCAGCCTGGTCACAGTGTAAGAGATGCGATTCCCTGCAAGATATAGGCTTTGTAAAACATCACCAAAGTGGAGCTCTGGCAGGGACTGTGGTAGTGCTGTGTGTGGATCGCATGTGAGGATAATCTGGAGTTTATTGTCATATTTTTGTTTTTCTTCTTTTGAGAGATAATCTAAATATTTGTGGCTTAAAACATATTCAGTTCTATGGAGTACCCAGTACTGGAGCAGTGTTTTTGCCCTCTAGAACTCTGTACTAGTAGAGTTTTCATGCTAGTATCCTGTTTAATATTACAATTAATAACACAAACAAAACTAGCTAGGTGGCAACAATCAAAATTGTAAAATTGGTTGGTAAATTGTAAATGGACTGGTATTTATACTATACTTTTCTACTCTTAGTTTGCAATTAAAAGCACTTTTACAAAAGCTTGAGGCTTCTGTCACTGAACCAAAGAGAAAAATTCCTCTATGCGTGAATGCATCCCTGTTACTTGTTTGTAAACAATATTCTGGCTGTTTTGCTATGAGTTTTACATCTTCTCCTTATATTTTCTCAGTTTCATTATTTGCATTATCTGCTGCTGATTTGCTCAGATATTCTGCTATATGGGTGTTCTTTTCAATCTCTGAGACACTACTGGGTTAACGTGTCTATTGGACCCCATCCCTACAAGACAAGATTTTTCAAAGAAGTCCTACCATTAATTAATGCTTCAATCTTAAATATACTCAATCTATCTTTATTAACGGGCTACGTACCACAGGCCTTTAAGACGGCAGTATTTAAACCACTACTTAAAAAGCCTTCACTTGACCCAGCTGTCTTAGCTAACTATAGGCCGATCTCTAACCTTCCTTTTATTTCTAAAATTCTTGAAAGAGTAGTTGCAAAACAGCTGACTGATCATCTGCAGAGGAATGGTTTATTTGAAGAGTTTCAGTCTGGCTTCAGAATTCATCACAGCACAGAAACAGCTCTAGTGAAGGTTACTAATGACCTTCTTATGGCCTCTGACAGTGGACTCCTCTCTGTGCTTGTCCTGTTAGACCTCAGTGCAGCA
>VUQI01009803.1:5232-22637 GCA_015106735.1 Paratilapia polleni
TACAATTGGCTCACACAATAAGCTTTACAAGCAGTGGAAAGTGCTCTTTTGGCAAATTTTATTAGATCCCAACTGATACTGGATTTTTGGGGCCAAAGTCAACATAAAAGTTCTGACATCGACATGCCAGCTGTTATTACTTATATGTATACATACATATACTGTACATACAGTATTTTAGTGTTAACTTGGTAACTTAACATAAATGCACAGCTTGAATCTGCACCACTGTCTGCCTAGCTGTGATGCTACTCTGCTACATGTGCGGCACACAGTGCTGAGAGGGTAAGACGCTCTGGTGGACAAACTATGTCATTACACATATTTTAAATCATTTTTTTTCTATTTAAATAAAAGGTTTATAAATCAGTGCAGTTCAGACAACTTAAACACTGACACTGCTATATCTGTCACAGTCCAATATCAGCCAATATCGGCAATATCTGCCAGGCATTGAATATTATTGCCCTTGAGCTATATGCAGGCTGCCCTCTGATTGGTGGGACTTGTTGGGGCCTTACACAGCCTGAGTGTAAGTTGTGTCGACAGTATTCAGGGCTGAAAAACTACCTTTTAAAGGGACTGTTTATTTAATCTAGATTTTTATTCAGAAGTGACGTGTGTGTTATCAAGTTTCTCTAAAAACTAACACTGAGCATTAAGGCAGGAAAGGAGATTACTCTTTTGTATATAGCAGAGTAAAAATAGTATGTAGTAAGAGTAAAAAAGGCCAAGGCATTAGAGCATTTAGCATTTCATAAAACACATTTGTGTGCAATTTTCTAGGTTGATAGAAATGTATATAAATGTAGGAGGCACTATATTACCTAAACCTACAGCAGTGCGTGTATGACCCTCTTACTCCCAGTAATATCCAGACTGGTTTATGTGGCACTGTGGTGTGTTAGTGTTCCTGTCAGGCAGCCTCCCTGCCTGGGGTCAGCGCGGCGCAACAAAAGGTCAACCCCCTAGTAATTTGTTTCGCCGCTGTCCCATCACAGACCAAACACAGGGCATCGTATCAGGTAAACCAATTATTATCTGACATGAATCGGAGAGCATAGAGGTCCCACATGACTGCTTCCTCTATTATTAGTGAAATGTCTCTTTCTTTCAGCAAAAAGGCACCTTGTCTCTGATTCCCAGCATGTCTTTGCTGCTACTTATCAGCTGCCAACTGACTCATTTACCTGCAATGTGCAATTCTGTGTGGGATTTAAAGGTAATTTAACCTACATTCAGACGAGAAAATAAATTAAGCGATGCCGTTTCTCTCTCTCTCTCATTTTACCTCCCTCTTGCTGTCTCCAAAGCATAAACAGCAGTCAAAACTGAGAGGTTTCTCCTGCTTAGTATTCAGCTCTAATTCTCCTGGGTGGACACCCCACTGTGTAGACAATCTGCATTTTGATTGGTGTACACTGGAAGTTTCCGCACAGCTCTTTAAAAGCCAATACATTGAAAAACAACACAGGACAGCCATTTAGAAATGCATTTCTAAGAATATTTAGTAGACTGTTCAGTGGAATAGCAAATAACTTGGTGAGATTTATCTTGTTTCATTAAACAGAACCATAACTGACACGAGGATATGATGTGAAACTGATCATTTGTTGCGCCGTGACTGTGTTGGCCAACATGAAAATGCCAGCGATATATAACCCTCTCAGAGAGTCATTTGTACAATCTCTCCATTAGGAGCCACTTTGTTCCTGTAGCCCCTCTGGCCTCAAACCAGGCTTCAGCCTCCGATGACTGTAGTCATGGCAACTGCCTTCATTGTACACTTGCAATTAATGAAGACAATGTGTTTTCCATTTAGAGAAGCTTTTTTTAGTGCACAAAGATATGGAGAGTCCATCCTGACTGTTTCATTAAGGGGGCTTAATAACACGATTCTTTCTGCTGGCTAAACTGTACGAGCTGAATCACAGATTAAATTGGCCTGGTGGGATGCAAGTCAATACCGATGTTCACGATTTGATGTTCGACAACTAAACTTGGAAAAGTTGTTTTTCTCCCTAGCCTCTGTGGACTTGAGTGCTGTAGGAAGAAACATCAAAGAATATAAGTGCCTCGGGCAAAATAATTTAGTATCTTGATCACACAAAGCAAAAAAGAGTACTAGAAAGGCAGGTAAATGAAAACTAGAGGAGTTGGGTCTCGCAGATATTTGATACCCTCTTTGACTTTTTAGCAGTTTTGGCTGTTTTGGAACTTTTTACAGGACTCTTCAGGTTTTGCAAAAACCTGGAACTTTCAAAGTTTTAACCATCAGTTCTTTTGATAATCATATTATTAAACTCCCAAAAAACAAAACTGCTGACATCTATAGTAGCTAACACAATTGTGCAACTGGAATTCATACTGGTAATCAGCAGATTTTATTTGTGGGCGAGTGTTTGTTTTTTTGTTTTTTTCCATCTCAATTTTGTCACTTTATTCAGCTAATTTAGTGATTTTCGTCCTTGAGGGTAAATACAGAATGCAATTGCTAAGTAGTGCCACAAGGTGCCTCACTCCATTTTGTTTTGTTGAGCTGGAGTGGAGAGTTGTACACAGACACAAATCTAGATTCTCATCATGTATGGCTAGCGACTGTAGTGCTCAGAGACCTGGCATTGTATGATTGATATTCAATACCGTAGAAAGCAAAAACTAAGTGTGAAAGTCTCAACATCCGTGTTCAAAAAGATCATGAGCTAAGAAGTCACCAAGGGGGTCATTTTGACCCCTTGGCATTTTAAAAAATCATGTAACTCTGTTAAAATAAAACCCCTTCATCTCATATTTCCTGACTTTTGCTAAAAAGGTTTTATTGATCATATAGCAAATTTTGGGGTGCAAGGGATAAATAGAAAAAAAAAAATTATAACCACTTATACCTAAAACCCCCGAGAGAATCATTTTGACGCCCATAGAAATCAGTGTAAAATGCTGAGCTCAGCATCCCTGGTTGCCTAGCAACTCATATTGTTTACACACAGTTTGATATGAAGGCTGCTATAAAATGAGCCACAGCTAGCAAGATGTGACTGATAGATAAATATATATAATTACTGCAGGGCTGAATGGGTGGGGGATGGGATGTTGAGCCGCCGCACAGTTGGGCAGAGTGTGCGACTGGACGAGTGGAGAACTGGGCGGGTTGCTGGCTGTGCAGAGCAGCAGGGGAACAGTAGCTGAACTGAGCAAAGAGTCCAGAGTGTGGAGTACTAATCCGAGCAAATAAAGAGTGAAATCCAGAGCACAGCAGCCGAATCGGACGGGTTTGAGGCCTGAGGAGCTGGTGGTGGCCTGAGGTGGAAGGTGGATGAAAGAGAGGCTGCAGGTCCAGTGAAGCGGAGGCAGATGTGGACGAGATGATAAACTTTCACTGTTCTAGTTTTACAATAATTAATTCATTAACACGTGTTTCTTATTTTGTTGTGGCCATCTGTGTGTGGTCAATTTTAAAATGTAGGCAATAACCCAGTTTAATCGGTTTCACAGTGAGCACACTGTTTCTATTACTTCTTTATTTTAGCATAGCTAATACCGCCCGTTATCCAAAAGTCATTTTTCCATAATGTTCTTCTACAGTACTTTTGGATTTGCTGCGGTGTTGTTTGCTCTACCCTTCGTTTATTAGTGGATTCTAAAATACATTTCACTTTTACGATCTGTAATGAAATAATCAAAATCATTTGCAAAACTAATAAAACCCCTAAAATGTAATGTTAAAGGTTATAGTTATCGTCAAGTGTCTGTTCTTTTAGAGGCTACATGGTGTCCTTCATCTGATTGCTACATTAAGGTCTTTCACCCTAATAGGATATTTAGTATTAAGAATAGGTGGTGGGGTGCAGGGGGTGATGCACTCCACACACCATGGCAAATTTATTGGCAGTTGCTGATTGTTGGACTGATTGTGGCCGATTGGCCGGTGGCTGGTTTAGCCCTTGTAGCTGAACTGAACTGAAATAAAAAAAAGTTATGCTGACATGTTTTTCTTCAGTAAGGCATTATTAATAATATTATAACATTATGCATGCATTAACATTTATTTTCTTGTATTCCCAGGTAGAGTAATTAGTAATTTTTGCAGTCTGTTTTATCAATCTGCAACAGGTTTTTCAGACCTTGTTGCAGAAATGTTGCCGGTTTACCAGATCTCAACAATATATTGGAGGTGTTATCACAACAGACACAGTGACAAAAACTATGGAACTTCACCCAAGTTGTAATGATCAAGAATTATTCTTTAACTAACCACTTGCTTCATTAATATTACTGCTGAAAACAGCAGCAAAAGCTCAACAAGTATAATTAATTTTTAGATAAAGCAAAATCCAATTAGGGAATAAAGTGCATGTTTGTAAAATGCTAGTTTTGTGTGTGTGTATGCAAACGCACACACACACACACACACAGCGTGAAAAGAATGGAAAGAACTTGAGGGGCAGGAGTCTCCCTTCCACTGTTTATAGGGAAAACTCCCTGTAAGCTGAGCCAGCTTTCCGGGCCAAAATTAATTCAAGAGTTTTACAAATCGCTAGACAGGAAACATGGCGTTGTTCTTCACTTCCACTTCTTCTCCTCTGCAGCCCAGTAAACATTCTTTTGATTTGCTGTGTTGTTTGCTCACAAGGAAAACACACAAAGCAGATAGTTACTCTAATTCCTTGATGACAAGAGTTTATCTTGCAGAGTGGAGTGCACTGTGGTGCTTCGTATGGTGTTTGTGTTAACACAAAACCCTGTAAAGAGTATTGACTGGAGGAGCTGCTGTCAATAGAAATCCTATGATTTCTACTCGTGCTGTTGCCGAGCTTTGTGAACCTACAGTCTGGGGACTCTGTTCTCTTGCTTCCCTGACAACACAACATGTAACCTTTATGAAAAAAAAATATTTAAAAAACAAGGGCACCACAATACCACTTCAGAGTGGTTTTGTTGCTACAACAAACAAAGGAGTGAGCTCTGGCACTCCTGCGTGTGCGGGAGCCACAGTGCACTGTGATTGATATACAAGAGATAAGACGCTGTTTGACTCCTGAATCCGCCTCCAATCACACGCTCTCTGTGACGCACTGGCCACACGGCCTGTGCTGCTGATAGGCAAAGCAGAACCAGTCATATCGGGCACTTCTGGAAGAGTTTCTTCTTGACTAAATGAACCACTTACACAAAATCTGTATTTACAGTATTGAGGCACTTTCTTGATAGTCAGTGGCACAAGCAACAGCACAGAGACTGACAGCTATTCAAATACTGGAAAAAGACAAGTGAAAGTTTTCTAAATAGTGCTAAAATCATTAGTCAATTAACTAAGCCATTAGCCACTGACAGAACTCAAATAATGATTATAACTTCTCATATGGTTCCTGTCTTAGAACATATATCGGTGGGTATATGCACTACTTTAAACATATAGTATTACTCTATAATCTAACTCCACACACATCTATAATCTAACTCTATAATCTAATCTAACCCAAACCCTAATCTAACCCAAATAGACTGATTGATAATAACAACAATCCCTAGCTGCAGCCAAATTCTCACCACAAATGCTGAAAAATGTAGAAAATCCACTTCAGCCCCTAGCTGCTCATTACCTGCTGATTGTAAAACAGCACGAGGAGTTTTTTTATGGAAAGCTTGTATGATTGGTACACTTCAGCTCAATACACCGCATGTATTTTTAATGAGACAAGCCTTTTTGATAGAGCGAGATTGCTAGCATGACTGATGATGCATTACATCTCAACTGGGTATTTGAGAAATCTTTTATGTGGGAGCCTTTATGTTTTGAAGTGATCACAAATAATGAATTAGCTTTTAGTCATTTGTGGTCCCAAGGCAACAAAAAAACAAAACCAATAACAAACAAAAAAAAAAAGATTCCTCAGAAATCATTTATGCTTGTGATGGACACCAGATTGTTGGACACTTTTAAGTGCAGTCTCTTAGCTCCCTGTGGAGATCTAAGTCAGTCATTTGTCACCTTGTGGTAGTGCTGAACACATCCTTACGAGGCCCTACCCAACTCAGAGGCTCAGCTAATGCTTCTTATTGGCTCTCAATGCCACCGCTGCGCACACACATACACGCACCTCTACATGATAAAAGCACAAGTGCAGTTAAAGCACTTTAGAGAGAATGACACGAGAGGACACAGTGTTGCTAAAGGTTAAAGAAAGCACAACAAATATGAAGACTGCAGGAGAATTTTGATTAATGTTAGAGCTCCGCACACACACTCAAAGGCGCACACATATTCCCAAGCCACCACCAGAGAGGGACAGAGGCTGCACTGAACCTCTAAGAGACCACCAGGTGTGACCTATTCATTATTTACCAACAGAGGCAGGCTAGCAGCATCTGCACGCTGTGCACAGCCCTTCCTTTTTGTAGGAGAAATGTGTTGGGATCAGATGGGAGAGGGCACCTTTGTGGATAGACATCTTTGTTCACACACTGCCTGTCTGTCACCCTGTACTGCTCTTCACTGGGAGATATAGACAAAATGCATCTATGATTTTTCACTCTTTATAAAGATGATTCCACACCAAAAAAAATTTAAATGCCTCTCCATATGGTTACTTTCTAGGAGTTTCATGGAGCAATAAATACGCATCTTGTCGTAATAGCTTGAGTGGGAGGAAGCTAGTAAACCCCGAATAGAAGAGGAATATGTCTTCTGTTAACTTAAGATATGCGTAATTTACATGTTATTTTTTTCCTCATCTGCTGCTCACAGTGTTGAGAACTGAATAGGACTTAAAGTCTCTTATTTCATGTGCTAAATATAAAAAGGTGCAACTTGTTTAGGTTTACATTGAAGTTGTGGGCATGCGCTTGTGCATATATATGCATGCACATATAAGCATGCAAAAGGAGGCACACGCAGCTTTCCTAAATGACCTATGAAATAATATTTTTATAAGGCGCTCTGCAAAAACCTTAATAAACAAATACTTGAAGAATAAATAACGGATTAATAGAATCAGCTCTATCTCCTGGTCCCACAGATGGACTCCAACTCCAGGGTGTTGGAAGGCAGCTGGCAACAGTTCTTGTTCTGCTCTGCAGCCTCGGTGAGGTCGGCACAGCATGCATATGAACCCGTTCTCCACCTTTAATTAGAGTGGCCCTCCAGCTTGCAGTGGATGTTCAGGGCAGAACAAGGACTACGGTTGCCAGCTGCAGTCCAAGATGGCGGCGCTGGAGTCTCCTGGACCATCTGACGAGAGGTTCAAGCAGCTAAATGATATCAAAGACCACCACACCTGCGACATGGCCAGGGAGAGAAAACATGAGATGGGAAGGGAAGCGACTGATATCTCAAAATGAAAGAGAGGGGATTGCAGACTAGAAAATCATTTGTGGAATCAGTTGTTCGATTGAAGGGATAAAACATACCTGGGCAGCCCACCCAAATAAAATTAACGTGTGGTGAACAGCGGATTCTAATTATAATTTTGGGTTGTCACTATGAGCAATATGAGCACAATGGCAACGGTCATTTTCCCCATTGTTACTATAAAGCTATTCATTCAAGCAGCTTTAAAGAACAGAAAAAATCGTCTTCAAAGTTGAAGGTGAAGGAATAGTCAAGTTATGTCAGGGTGCAACAGAACATAAACATGTAACACAGCTTATACACGCCTACAGATGTGTGGATGACTACCCACACAACTTCAGAACACCGCGAGAACTCAGCAAAGGTCGCTACCTGTGAGGCTGGACCGAATTACAGCAGATGACTGAGGATATGAAATGTTGACAGATGGGAAATAAGCCTGATGTCAATAAGAAATCTGCAGGGGGGGGTGGGGGGTGTCACCTCATATCAGTGGTTACTTACGTACATTGTGTACCACCACACTTAAGATGAAAGCCTTAAAGTGCAGCTATTTTAACAGCTTAGGTGACATAAACAGCTGTCCTTCCTATGAATGATCTGTTCTATCATGTGTGTCTTTTATCTTTTCTATAACCACAACACCAGTAGAAATAAATGGACCTTCCATGGAAAACTTGGCACAAGTTCACACACATCAAGGGTCATTAAGGTGGCTGACAAAAGCTTTTTTTTTTTTTTTTTTTAATGAATTTGTGTGTAAGTGTTTAGCCTCTTCTTGAGACTGTGTGTGTGTTTAGGTGATGAGTTGCACTGTGTGAAGAAACCTGGTTTCATTTCTTCTTGTAACACCCTAATGACTTTATTGTTTCATTCTTATCCAGCCTCCAGAAGCTATTACCATATAAACACCTGTGTTATCAAAGCACTGCAAACAATTTCCTGGATAATTTAACAAAGATGCGATTGTTGATTCGGTATGAGGTTGTGTGACTTATGAGTCTGTGTGTGTGTGTGTGTGCATATTTTGAGATATCTATTTTCTCAGTGAGTGTGTTTGTGTGTGGACATTTTGAGATTTCTATTTTCTCTGTGAATGTTTGTCTCTGAGTGCATTTAGTGATATCCATTTCATGGTGTGTGTGCGTGTGTGTGTGTGTGTGTGTGTGTGTATGTGTGTGTGGGCAGAGCTTAAACCTACTGGAACCTGGCTACAGCTGGCCACTTTTCAGCTCCAATTGTGAGGGAAAATATGTCTGAGTAACCATAAATGGAGGCTGTTTTGGTGAAGAGGGGACAGAGTGAATGTTCGGCATTACCATCATGCTTCATGCAATCTGTATCAAAACCCTGGGTGAGGCAGACAAAAAGGGAACACTTGCATAACGTAGGAGCCTGATGTTACCCTGCAGAACTGGACTTCTCTAGCTGCCCCCCTCCTCTCTTGGTCCTCCCCTTTTCTGTCTTTGACTCTCCCTCTGTTTCCCTCCCTGCCTCTCAGTAACAGGGGCTGGATTGTTCTGCTGAGGCTTGGCAGAGGCTGCGGATGGGAAAAGTGCAGGGGAGGCAGCTAACACTTCCTGCCTCCCTGAATCAGAAAGTTAACCTTCACCGAGGGCACAATGGCTTCTCGTTAGTGAAACCACCCCACATGCAGGCAGCCTGTCACCAGCTATGTTCCTGTTCGCCGACCCCCTTTTGTGTTCCTCTGTCCTCTGTTGGACTTCATGTCCGACAGCAGCTGCACCTCAGATGTGCACAATGGAGGAGTTATACAGTAAATCAACAGCAATAAAAGTAAGCATTTACTCAAATGCTAGGATATGAGACTTATGCATATCTGATCCTTGACATGATCCTTAGTTGCACTTGCAAGTGATACTTCAGCACGAACTGAGGTTTAGATTACAAAACAGAAAATGAAACTAGATTTATCTATCTTGCATGTGTGCATGTGTGAAAGGCTGAGAGTGTCATTTTGACTGGTACTGTATTCCTCCCCCAACCACTCAAGGTGCAGTTCAGACACGCAGTCCATGTCATATATTCAGTGAAGGAATTTAATAGGTGGGCACAAGAAATTAGTGTCACCAATTCAGTATCTGACTATTGTCAAAAATATCGCCACAAACTGCCCTTCTATTCCTGAGTTATTGCAATAGGTAATGGCCAGAAAATTGTTTTTGTAGAACACTATGATTTCACAGTGAGGCTGACCTTTGACCTTTTGGATATAAAATGTCATCGACTGACCACTTAATCCAATTCATACAATTCATTTTTGTGGAGTGCTATAATAAAAATGTTAAATTCTAAGTGAATGTTTGTGCCACGAGTAATTGAATTTTCTCCACGTGTGCCTGAGATACTGCTTTCACAAGAATGGGACAGATGTGAGGTCATAGCGACCTTGACCAGAAAATAATATAATCCGCTCACCCTTAAGTCCGAGTATATGCTGGTACCAAATTTGAAGGAATTTCCTCAAGGCGTTTAAAAGACACGAGGTTCACAAATATTGGGTGGATGGATAGATGTATGGATGGATGTAGAGAAAACCCAAGAAAACAATGCCACCAGCCACGGTTCTCACTGGAGCAGAGGCATTAAAAAATAAGAAGGTGCGGAGTTTGAAAACTGAGTTTGAGCTTTGAAGCTAGAGACTCGAGGCTATATTAGCTGCTGCTACCAGCAAAACACACCTCTAACTACATTTGCAGCACAAAAGTTGTATTGTGGGCCAAGTAGCCTTGATAGACTTAACAAGGAAGGCATCTGATGGCTGAGGGCTTTTTTTTTTTTTACCATTTTATAAATTTGACATTTAATAAATCTTAAATCGGCCAGTAATTGTTGAAATCAGGTTTATCATTTATACAGAAAACTACAGTTTTATTGCAGCCCCTTTTTGTATAAATAACAGCAATAAAAGTGTTATCTTCACAGTAATAGACAACCTTGAACAACTTAGGACAAGCAAACACTGCACTGTACATTCCCCAGGATGGATTAGTGACACACATAACCTCACAGTACTATCATAACACAAACAAGCATGATATCACCCACCCACCACTATAAAAAGATGGATTCATGCTGGTGAATGTGATTGAGATAAGGGGTGCAAAACAATGAGGGCCAAAGAGATGACAGGAAACAAAGCTGAATTTGTCCAAATGAGTCACAAAAGTCAACAGAAAAGATTGAATGCAGTGGAGGTAAATGGTTTCTCCCTTGTTTTCCTCTCATTTTCACCGGCAAAAAAGGAGCATGAAGAAGGCTTGCCTAAGAGAAAATAAAGCATTGATTTTGCACACCGCCCTCTCTAAGGCAGAGGACTCCGATCAATAGGCCCAAGTAATACTCTGCACAAGTTTAATGCTTGAGCTGTACAGAGGCAGACAAGTGCTTTGTCTGGAAATTATTCCTTTTTTTTAAATTTTTTTTTTATTGCACTGGCACTGCTTTTTGAAATCAAAACAAAAGTAACTAGATCTGTTTAAAAAAAAACGGTACCCAGGATATTGATGACCAAAGCTCTGACACTGGTTAAGCAATTGGTGCAGGCAGATCACCGTGTGGTCAAGGGTTCATCAAAATCAATTGGGGACATTACACGTGTTAGCTACTTTGTACGATCATCTGGAAGGGAAAGGGAGGAGAAGGAGGAGAGGGGGGAGGGGGTTAAGCCAGAGAGGGTCATGTTGCAAATCAGCAGCTGACCAGAGAGATGACCTCCAGCTAAAGTCATGACCTTTGACACTGAGCACTACCAAAGCTGGAGAAACAGATAGTGTCACTGTCCATGAATAGAGATTGAGGCAAGATAAGCATACGCTTCTTTGAAGTAGCCACTGAAAACTACAGACTGAAGACTCTGCAGGTGATCCAATGCCTTCTGACAACATAAACGACTCAAGCAAGTCTGACTGAGCATATGGGGAATCTGATGAACTAGAAAAAAAATGCTCCTCTGCTTTCATTTCCTGACTGCTTGCTTTTCCCTTTTAAGGTGCCTCCCAAGTCAGAGCAAAAAAACTCCTGCACCACCTGTAAAATGTTAAAAAGCACTGACCCAAAGATTTGAACACTCATTAAGCTTTTTAAAGTGGAGAATTCTCAGATATCCCCTCTCTCAGATGTTTCTCTCTGTGCTGACCAAATGGTATATCAAGTTCAGGAAATTAGCCAGTTCCTGTTGGGGAAAAGAAAGAAAGAAGGAAAGCTGAGCGAGTCCAGTATCAGTGCAACACAGCTTTTACTCCGATGCTTTTCAGGCTCCTCTTACATCCTGAGGACAAAATCAAACAGAATCAAAGCTCATCAGCTTGTATGTTGGCGTAAGAAACCATTTTAGTGTGATTTATTGAAACTGAGACAGAAAATGAAAATATACAGCCGCATGAATGAATATGAGCTTTCACAGTACAGTAAACTGCATGCTAGTCAAGGGAACATAGACAGAGCAGCCGCTAGACCTCTCAACACCTTACGAACACCTGGAGAGTCCTTTGGGTTAGTTTCTTTGCAAATAATATGGCCATTAGGTCATTTAATATCCTCTGGATAAATTGCTTTGGACCCTTGAGACACAACTGCTGTCCACACATCAGAAACCAATCAAAGGTCTGTCCTAGTTATGGCAAAGACTCTGCCAGGCTTGAAGCTACAACACGTCTCCAGGGAAATAGAGAGAAGCCAAATAATCAAAGACAATCCACCACTTCCTGTCCTTTATCAGCCCAGAGAATCGAACTGGGCTGTGATTAGGTTCTCACTTTAACCAAATTTATCATAAGCAAGATTAAACTTTGAATGACATTGAAAGTTGACCCACTGAGTGGTCGGATGATGGACAGCACTACCATTGCTAGCACCACCACCACCACCAGCCTGGTTTTGGCATGTCACACAACTGTGACCCCAGTCGCAGTCACAACCCACACACACAGTGTGGTTGTAGCAGTGGCTGAAACACTAACCCTGCTGTTTCCATTGCACTCTTCAAACAGACAACCGGCCCCTGCTGCATGTGGTGAAAGGTGCTTTCTCGTGCATGGATAAACAAGTGCAAACAAAGACAAAAAAACAAGCTAATGTGAGAACATGTAAGTTGTTCACATGAAAAGGAAACCAACTTCTCAAAGAGAAGTTGCCAATTTAGCATCCGATTCTTAGCTTGAATCTGCACAATGTCTACTTCAACTCTGTTGACCTGCAGGCGTCGAGGCAGACCCTTGCATGCTGCAACTGAAATTAGGTTAGGAGAAGTCATTTGTCTTTGGTGGAGGGAGAGCGAGAAAAAAAAAGGGAGGCTAAAGAGGCCAGATTGAGCAGGAAGGCTGCAAAGGGGAAGGAGTTCGTGCAGACTAACATCTGTGATATTTCTTCACTTCGTACTCCTTCTCCCATCCCCCCTCTTTGGGTGTGCCAAATGCTAAGGTGGGGCTTACAAAAGCAGCAAAGTGTGAGGGCAGTTTTTTGGTAAGTGTTGTGAATGGCGCTGCCACTGATGGCCATATGTAATCACAACTTCTTAGAGGTTATTTTTTTGGAATATAAATCAAACATTTTGATATTGCTGCAATTAAAGTGCATAAATGTCATCATGTGTAATGTTAAAAGCAACTACTTTATCAAAATTGTGGTTTCGTATTGCTTTATGAATGAGAATATTGGTACAGCTCATCGCTAATCTATTTTGCAAATTCAGCTGCAAGTGAGTCAAGCTTATTGATTTATATGCATTTGCCTTGTATGTTTCATGACCGGCAAGCTCTGAAAACTAAACATATAATTATACTCGATATTTCCAGGTGATTACATGGTAGTAGTATTAGGCTACTTGCAAGCAGGTAAAACAGTTACTTGCATAGTTGAGAAATTGTGGCTTGGGATTTTGTGACCTCAAATGATACTGTAGATGTTGCTGCAGTAACTCAACTGTGAGGCAAGATATAATAAAAAATAAAGACCACATTAAGATGGAGGAACGATGGAGTAGTGAATCAGTATACTTATGTACTAAAATATTCACCGACTGGTTGACCAAACGTGCTGTATATTGCTTTCTTGTTAAGGCTTGTTAAACCTTCATTGTTTAAAATGCTAAATGTATGGTTCCACATTTTTATGTCTGAAAATCCAAACCTACAAACCTGAAACAAAGCATATACTTATGAAACTGAGATTCGAAAGAGCCTATGTATAAGTATGGTGTGATGACATATCTTAAAGAGTCATCAGTGATTGTACAGTCATTTCCCCTCGTGCTCTCTCAGTACAAGCTAATTATGAAAATTGCCCTAGAACACAACTGCTGCGACAAAGTAAGAGGTGGAGGGCTATCGGTGGTAATTGCCAATGGGTAACATGTAATTTTTGCCACCATGCTGTTGTTGAGTTGTTTATAAAATGGCTCATTAAGGATGCTAACAGGCTAACTAGCATAGTGTGCTAACAGCTCATCCCTCTGTGGTGGGGGGGAAAGCCTCACTTCACTCACTTCACTGCACTGGTTCATTATCTCAGCCTCCTCTCTGGGAAAAGCACAACTGCAAGATGCCTCAGCTTGCTCGAACAGATACTTGGGCTTGCCCCACTTCGTGTTAGATACATTACATACTCGCACACAGGTACACACAAAGCACCTCTGTGCTCTATCGAATCACTTGTTAATTGGGGTTTTCTTTAGGTGGAAGTAACAAGAAGTGAAGTTCTTGCTAATAGTGAGCCATGCAGTGCTTGTGATTCTTATCAAGGTGCACTCAAAATTTCAAATTAAACACAAATAAATATAAAGGGGAAAACAGCAGTAGGCAACTATAATGGAGCAGTTTGTTGTTCATTTTTTAGCATCTATTAACTTTAAGTCTAATAGCAGGTTTACACTCGATAAATATGATTTTTAACACATTTTATAATATGCTCATGCTCATGTAAGCCCCTCAGTAGCCCTGTTAAGGTGCTTATTCACATCTGTTATGTGTTAATAAGACTATAAGAGTGTAGCTAATAGCAACATGTTCATGGTTAGATTATAATACATTCATAAGCACCAGCTAATAGTGACTGTTAAAAATATTAATAAAATGCCTTTAAGCATTGTTGGTAATACATTATTGAAAATGACTGAAGTAGGCCTGAAGTAGGCTTTGCCCAACAAAATTCATTAAAGTTATTATGATTTTAAAAAGAGAAAAGTCTCAAATTCTCAAGTTTAAGAAGCTGGCTCCTTAGACCTTAACAATTAAGTAACGATCAGAATTGTCATAGATTAATTCTTTAGTTAATTGATTAACTAAAATGATTGACTAATCACTTCAGCATTGCTAATTTGGGGTTTAAGAGAATGAATAAGCCTCCCTCCCACCCAAGCCCAATCTGAACGAGGGGGGGTGGGACAGCACTCTATGGTTAAAAAAAAAAAACGCTTGGCCGCTGCTGCCACCTTCTTCTCGTGTCTGGAAACATTATTTGTCTGCTCGCTCAGATGGTGCCTCCTGTCTCTAAGATGAGACCACCCCTCTTTTCCCTCCCTGTGAGCTCTTTTACCCCTCCCTTCCCCCCCTCACGGTTTAGGGCCCACCCTACAGGGGGGGTTGAATTTAATAAAGGCTCCCTCAGCCACATGCTAAAAAGGTATGCAAATGTGCAGGTCCTTCTGTTTTCTGCTGTGCCCCCGCCCCCCAAAAAAAAAAAAATACAACTGACTGCTCTTCTTTACGAGCCAAAGCCAAACACAGAGGGAGGGAGAAAGACAGTGTGCATGAGAGAGAGAGTTTGGGTGTTTGTTTTTCAGAGGGATGGATTATTTTGTTAGGACTGCTCCTGGGTATTTGATCTGAAAAGCTATTACGATCATTGCGATTAGAATTAATTACATTATGAGCTACAGGAATTGTGAAAGAGGTACTTGATGTGCCTCCTTGTAGAGAGAGGAATCATAAGCGCACACACATCCAATAATTCCTTGAGAGCGGCGAGATGAAATTAATAGTGCAACAAAATTGGCAACCTCAAGGCCACTGCTAATAAATAAAATAATAAAAATGAAACACCCTTGCATATGTGTGCTGTAAAAAAACAAAACAACAACGACAAAAAAAACAAAAACAATATTGACTTCTCCAGCCTTCTGCAGCAGCTCCTCCTCACACATATCAGTGATCCCTATCTAATACAAAGGCCCCAGCCTTTGCATGGCTACCATTATGACCCGTGTTCATGAGGAGGTGAGAGCTGATCATTTTGTTCCGATGTAGTGAGCCGTGACAGGCAGCAGTGCGGGAAGGAGGTTAGGGGGTGGGGGTGCAGAGGGGAAAAGGGAGGAGAGGAAGGCCACAGAGGGACCCACCAGAAGCAGCACACAGTCAGGCCAGACTGAGGGGACCAGCCTTTCCTGCTGCTTCCTTCCCGTGCTCTTGGCCAGCTGAGCAATCAGGTCACCTCTCTTTCCCGTGTCGCTTCTGGTCAATTGTTCTCCTCGTTCTCTCTTTCTCTCCCTCCTCTTCTCCAAGTGCCACAGCCTGCAGCTGTTGCGGCTGATGTCATTTTTTGATAGGATTTTGTCTGTGCCTGCTTGTTGGTTGCTGCCTCTCTGCCTAAACAAATGCAAGCACGGTGAGGGCTCATTTAAACAGGCACATTCTGCGAACATGAGGATCTTTCATCTGGGACACATGGATGGGAGGAGGAGCGATTGCGACGCTGCTTTCATGCAAACCCGAGATGACATGCAAATTTAGATTTGCTCTTTCCAGTTCTTCCTGGTAGTATTCTGAGAAGATGCTCACTTAACTATGTAACAACACAGTAACGCATCAGAGAATGCAGCCACTTTGAAATTCATACAAGCACACTCACAATGCTTGCTCTTGAGCCACAAGAGCCAAAACCTAAGCTGCACTTCTGACCCCCTACAACCACTATTAAGTTCAGTTAACTTCAGCTGAAGTTAAATTTGCAAAACAATGTCAAGGCTTAATCCTGGGGCTGCTTCAGGAAAATCCATGGCAGCAACTAATACAGCACTTGCTTTAAGCTATGAAGAGAGACATATAGAGGGAGTTGTGATGATGCTAGCTGACAGTTAATTCCCAGCTTTGATGTACTCCAACACGGTCATGAAAAAAACTCCCCTGTGTGAGTGTGCTGCAGACTTAATGTCAGAGACTGATCAGATCATGTTCTGGCTTGTTCAAAGACCAAGAATATTTACATTATTGGCTCAAATGGCATCCGAAGGACTATATCATCATCATCAAGGACAGAACAGGGCATGCCAGCGGATTTGGCACATTCTCATCCCTAAAAAGACAGATAAACATGATCACCAGAGTCTTTTTCTTCTGTGCCTTAAAAATGAGCGGTCTCACAGGACTGAATATACTCTGGAAACGGCAATCCTGCGAAACCGAGAAAGAGATAAATAAAATCTGTCTGCATGTGCAACAATGTGATGCAACTGTTTCCTGACCTTGAAATAACTGCCACTTATGAAAAGCTGTTTTGGTATGAGAGACACCGATTATAGCCCATTTCTAGGCCAGCACATAATCAGTGTCCAAGTTCCAAATCAATGACCTACTTCCAAGCACACACACACACACACACACACACATGCACATATGCTGTGAGGCAAAACTCTCTTTTAACAGCTCAATGTGGAGAAAGACAGAAATCAAATCGAGCCGACGCTTTGTTTTGATCTGAAATTTTAACCGTGTGTAGATTTTTAGACACCCAAATAAGGGCAGCATGGTTTCATAACAGCAGGCAGAGCGGCGGAGGCCCTCCACCGAGCTGCTTGTGTTATTTTGACACTGGCTGGCAGCGTGGGGGGCAGTGGGGTCACAAGCGCCAGTGCTTTACTAGTGAGAGTAGTTCAGAGCTGACCTGGATAAAGTGGAGAAACAGTCGGCGCTGACTTCCACAGCCTCCCGCGCTGTGAGGAAATGTGAGTGGCGGCTTGCTCGGTGAGGTCAGGACTGCACAGAGTGCAGCCCCAGCATGCCAGTTCTTAATGCAGGGTGGGCTATTTACAGAAACACACCCC